>CAUYTI010022449.1:0-23719 GCA_963575145.1 Galago senegalensis
TACTCTGGTTATTCATATTACCAGAGTTTTTCCACTGATTCTGCCCCATGATTATTTTACCCCATTTGGCTTTTCTTCTTGAGGTTTGTCAAGGACCCATATGGTGTTACGGCCTGAGAGACCGGGGACCTGTTGGTGTGGTGGGGCTAAGTGTCTCTGTCTTATTTTCAGCTGGTCTCTGTCCTACCCTAGTGATTCAGTTTCTCTTGTTGAAGTCTCAGCTGTGGAGAAATACCAGCAATTAAGTTGCCGCGCCCCCCACAGACAATAATTGGGCAAGGAAAATCAAACTTTCCCTCAACCTATACCCAGGGTGCCCCTTTGAATAGTCCCTGGGTGGTCTGCCCAGGTTAAGGGGTCCAAATCAGTTGTCCCAGTCAGCACTCATTTCAGGTGGAAAAGTTCAAACGTCTCCAGCAGCTAGATAAGAGGGGTCTGCTTGCAGCTCGGATATCACTTGCTCCAGTGCTCCATGAGGGAAAAGGGACCCACCCAGAAAATGGGTTAGTCTGGGAAGGTTAATACCTCCTTCCCCACCTTGCACCCAGTCACTCATAATCCCCCAGGTCTATGACCCTATTCACTCCAGTAGGCAACTGCTCCTGGGGTTTACGACTGCCAAAATCACCTGGAAATCTCTGTCTGGCAGGGGGGGCCTTGCATGTTTAAATTAGGCTGTGAACGTTCTCTTAATTCCAACCCCTCACCTTCTGTTGTGGCTAGATTCCTCTGCAAGTCAGAGGCTGCTACAGCTGATCAGGAACTCAACCCTGGGTAACAATTAGAATTTACACTCAGGTGTCAATCCCTGCCTCTGCCCGCCCACTGCCTTTAGCATTCCCCTGAGGGCGAGGTGCTTGTTGGGAAATCTGAGTCCAGTCTGGCAGGGGAAGAATTTAGGCTTTGAAAGTTGTGGCCATTCCAGCCTCACACCTTCTTTCTCATCTAAATTCTTCTTCAAGTCAGAGGCTGCTAGAGCTGGTGAAGAACTCAGCTCTGGGCAGCAAGCAAATTAGAGTTTACACTCAGGTGTCAATTCCAGCCTCTGCCCACCTACTGCCTTTGTCTCAGCTATTCCCCTGAGGGCTGGTGCTAATGGTCTGTTTACTTACGAAAGTTACCAAGTCTGTTTGGCCTGTGGCTGCTGTCTGAAACCTCTGGTTGCCCAGAGAGACGGGGCTCGCCTATCTGGAATGGCATCAGTTCACAGCTCAGGATGCCACTGTTGCTGTATGGCTTCCTTTGAGCCAACTTTTTTCTCCTCACTCCTGTGCCACAGTCAGCACAGAGCAGCACCAGCTCCTTCCCCTTCCACTTCTCTCAAGGAGATGCCCAAGAATCTGGACTCCATAGGTAACAAACCTCCAGACCTCAGGGTGAGTCGGGGGGAGAATCCTCAGAGTTCAATGTTGCAGGTGGGGAATATATACAGTTTTGTATGGTTTTACAGTTTTATGCCTGGAAGGAGGGTACTATGGCACACCAGCAGGGGTAGGAGGTCCAGTTTTTAGGCGATCTCTCCCGTGGGATAGAGTGGGAGGATGTTTGAACTCTACTCGCTTGTTTGCATGGAGTAAACTGTGAGCCCTTCTTCTGGGGGAGGGGACTCCCATTGCTTGGTGGTGGACTTTGTACCTTTTGATTGTATTTTTGGGGTCGCCGCTCGCCTCAGGAAGGTTGAAGTGCACTCTTCAATCTTCTCTCTTGGCTCTGCTCCAAACCGTCAGCTCCCTTGCTAAACTTCTGTCCTTTAAGCCTCCTTCTGGACGGGAGCTTCTGTAAAAAGCTGGCTGCAGTCCACCATCTTGGCTTTGCCCCCTGGTCATTCCCTTTTATGACTAACTTTTTTTAAATGAGTACTGGCTAGTTATTTTTCTTAATGAACGACCTTAAATTTGGTTTTGTCTGATTTTTTGTTTTCATGATTAGATTCCGATTACGCATTTTTAGCAAGAATACTACGAGAGTGATGTTGTGATCGCAGTTCAGCCCATGGGAAGTGCCATGACTTCAGGATGTCTTGTTTCTTTTCTTCTTTTTTTTTTGAGACAGAACCTCAAGCTATTGTCCTGGGTAGAGTGCCGTGGCATCATAGCTCATAGCAACCTCCAACTCCTGGGCTGAAGTGATTCTCTTGCCTCAGCCTCCCAAGTAGCTGGGACTACAGGTGCCCACCACAATGCCCAGCCATTTTTTGGCTGTAGTTGTCATTGCTGTTTGGCGGGCCCTGGCTGAACTCGAACCCACCAGCTCTGGTGTATGTGGCCAGCTCCTTAGCCGCTTGAGCTATAGGCACCGAGCCAGGATGTCTCGTTTCTGATGATGTTAACTTCGATCACCTAAAGTGACATCTGCTGGATTTCTCTACTATAGACTTACTATTTTTTTTTTCTCTATGTAATCATTAAGTGTCTGGGGAGGAGATATTTTGAGACTTTGCAGATAGCCTCTTTGTCTTACACTTTTTAAGAGACAGCTTTATTGAGATGTAATTGATATACAATAAGCTGCAGGTAATTAAAATATGCAGTCTGATACATTTTGATACACGTAAAAACCCATGAAACCATTACCATGATCAAGATAATGAACATCTTCATCTCCCTGAAGTGTTGTTTCCTTGTGTCCCCTGGTAATCCTTCTCTTCCTCCCCTCTATTCCTCCACCCTCCATCACCAGGCAATCATGGGTCTGCTTTCTGTCAAGATTACTTTGTACATTCTCAAAGTTTATATAAATGGAATCATGTAGCAGGCATTCTTTTGAGGGTGGAAATCTGGCTTCTTTCTCTCAACATAACCACTTTGAGATTCATCCGTGGTAGTATGTATCAGTAATTCATTTAATTGCTGAGGAGGAATACACCACTGGGTGTTTACGCCACAGTTTACTGAGACCCTCACCCTTTGCTACACATCTGAGTTGATTCCCGTTTTTGACTGTTACCAATAAAGATACTGTGAACATCTGTGTATAAGTTTTTGTATGGACATGTTTTCATTTCTTTGGGGTAAATGCTTAGGGATGGAATGGCTGGATCATGTACCAGGTGTATATTTACAGTACTTATTGTTTTCCAAAGTGGTTGCACCCTTTTATATTCCCATCAGCAATGTATGAACATTGCCCTTCCTCCACATCCAAAGTTGGTAATGACCAGTTTTTAAAATTTTAGCTATTCTAACAAGTATGTAGTGGCTTTTCACTGTTTTTATTTTGTATTTCCCTAATGACTAAGGATGCAGAACATTCTGTTTATGCACTTATTTGTCATCCAGTTATAATCTTTGATGAAATGTCTATACACATATTTTGCCTATTTAAAAAAAATTGGGTTGTTAATTTTCATTATTGAGTTTTGAGAGTTCTTTACATGTTTTGAATACAGGTGTTATTCAATATGCCAATTGCAAATATTTTCTCCCAGTCTGTACCTTATCTTTTCATTTTCTTAATATCTTTTGAAGAGCAAGTTTTAAATTTTGATAAAGCCCAATTTAGCAATTTTTTTTCCTTTAGGGATCATGCCTTTGGTGCCACATATGGAAATATTTACCTAACCCAACTCACAAAGATGTACTCCTGTTTTTTTTCTAAAAGTTTAAAGTTTTAGGTTTTAAATTTATGTCTATGATTTTTTTTTTTGTCACCCTCAGTGGAGTGCTATGCTGTCACAGCTCACAGCAACCTCAAACTCTTACACTCAAGCTATTTTCTTGCCTCAGCCTCCCAAGTAGCTGGGATTATAGGTGCCGTCACAATGCCTGGCTATTTTTAGAGGCAGGGTCTCACTCTTGCTCAGGCTGGTCTTCAACCTGTGTGCTCAGGTGATCCAACTGACTCAGCCTCCCAGAGTGCTAGGATTACAGGTGGGAGCCCCTGAACCTGGCCCTTATGATTCTTTTTTAGTTAATTTTTGTGTATGGTGTGTGATATGGATTAAAGTTCACTTTTTAAAAAACATATGAATATCTACTTGTTTCAGAAACTTTGATCAGAACATTACCCTTTCTCTTCCAAATTGACTTTGGACCTAGGTTCAAAATAGTTGGCCATATGTGTGTGCATGTATTTCTAAATTCTCTATTCTATTTCATTAGTCTATTTGTAATTATCTCCCTATCTTGATTGCTATAGCTTTATAATAAGCCTCTCCAACTTTGTTCCTTCCAAAATTGTTTTGGCTATTATAGTTCTTTGATTTGCCATATGAAACTTAGAATTAGCCTGTCAATTAAAAAAAATTGCTTTTGAATAGATTTTGAATAGTACTTTGTTGAATCTATCATTTTGATTAGAATCAACCTCTTAACAACCTCTTCTGACCAGGTGAACATGGTATGTCTTTACTTTTAGGTCTTCTTTAATTTCTTTCGGCAACAATTTTTAGTTTTTAGTCTAAAGGTCTTACATGTATCTTTTGTCAGATTTCCTCTGTTACAAAGTTTTGCTACATTGGCAATGTTTAATTTTTAAACTTCAATATCTAGTTGTTCATTGTATGTAGAAATAGAATTGATTTTGTATATGGCTCTCATATCCTAAAACTTTGTTATACTCACTTACTAGGCCCAGTGTCTTATTTTATAGATCTATTGGATTTTCTAGTATCAGGTCCTCTGAGAATAGAGTGGTTTTATCTTACGTTCCAGTTATCCTTTTCTCTTTTTCTTGCCTACTGCACTGGCTAGAACTTCCAAATGACGCAGAAGTGGTGCTAGCAGACTCATTCTTAATCTCCGTGGTCTTGGACTTGTCCCTTATCTTAGGGATACACCAATATCCCTAAGTCTTTTCTCGTTAGGTATGATGTTAGTTACAGGTTTCTTATACGTGCTGTTTATTAGATTGATGAAGTTCCCTTCTATTTCTTGTTTCCAAGAATTTTTAAATTAGGAATAGATATTGGATTTCGTTACGTATTTTTCCTGAGTCCATTGAGATGAGCATATGGATTTTCCTTTTTAGTTTGTTAACACGCTGAATTATATTGATTGATTTTTAAACATTAAACTGTGCATCCCCAAGGTAAATCTCTCTTGGTCATGGTATATTAACCTTTTCGTATATTGTCGGATTTGACTTAATAAAATTTTTATGAGAATGTTGGCATTTATATTCCTGAAGGATATTGGTTTGTAGTTTTCTCTTTTTTGCAGTGTGTGGTTTTTATTATCAGAATAGTGCTGGTCCCATAAAATGAATTATAAAGTATTCTCTACTTTTAAATTTTCTAGAAGAGTTTGTGCAGGATTGATACTATTTCTTCTTTGAATGTTTGGTAAAATTCACTATGGTGAATTCACTTTGGTGAAGTCTTATGGGCCTAGTGTTTTCTTTATGGGAAAGTTTTAATTATAAATTCAATTTCATTAACAGATATAAACTGTTCCTATTTTCCAAACTTCTTGAGTGAACTTGGATGGTTTGTGTCTTTCAAGAAATTTGCCCATTTTCTTCTGAGTTGTCACTTTTATTGGCATAAAATTGTTCATAATATCCTTTAATGTCTGGAGAATCTTTATAATATCACCTTTAATTCCTAATATTTGTGGCTTTTTTTTTTCCTTGAGATAGAGTCTCACTCTGTTGCCCTGGGTGCCCTGGCGTTATAGCTCACAGCAACCTCAAACTCTTAGGCTTAAGTGATTCTCTTGCTTCAGCCTCCCAAGCAGCTGGGACTACTGGTGCCTGCCACAATGCTTGGCTATTTTTTGTTGTTGTAGTTGTCATTGTTGTTTAGCAGGCCTGGGCCAGTTTTGAACCCGCCAGCCCCAGTGTATGTGGCTGGTGCTCTAACCACTGACCTACAGGCACTGAGCCCATTTGTGGGTTATTTTTTTGAGCCTGGGTCTTACCAGGCTGGAATGCAGTGGCATGATCATAGCTCACTGCAACCTCCAACTCAGTTTCAAATGATCCTCTTGGCTTAGCCTCCTGAGTAGCCAGGACTACACACCGGTCTATTTTTTTTTTTTAATTTTATGACAGAATCTCACTGTGTTTCCTGGGCTGGAGTGTAGTGGCATCATCATAGCTCCAACTCCTAGGCTCATGTGATCCTCCTGCCTCAGTCTCCTGAGTAACCAGCCTATAAAGCATACGTCAGTGCACCCAACTAATTTTTTCTATTTTTATTAGAGATAGGGTCTCATTCTTGCTCAGGCTGATAGGGTCTTGCCTAGGCTGATCTCAAACTGCTGGACTCAAGCAATCCTCCTGCTTCAGCAAAGTGTGAAGATTACAGGCATAAGCTACTGTGCCTGGTCCTTAACACTTGTAATTTGTGTTATTTATTTTTCCCCCTGTCAGTCTGGGTAGAAATTTATCAATTTTATCTATTTCTTATGTTGGTTTAAAAACTATAATTCTTTGTTTTGTTTTCTTTGCAGGTTTTTTAAGTGGTTCTTTTAGGGTTTATAGTATACATCTTTAACTTATCACAATCTACCCTTTAAGTTATGCCATTTTACTTATAGTGTGACAACCTTACGATACTCTACAGTACTTCGATTTCCCCACGCTCAGCGTTTATGTTGTTTTCATATATTTTACTTTTATTTGTGTTATACACCCCTTACTACACTGGTACTATTTTAGTTAAACAATAACTTATATTTAAAGAGATTTAAATGATAATGAGAATAAACCTTATATATTTACTCAGGTATTTACCATTTCCAGTGTTCTGTATTCCTTTGGGTAGATCGACATTTCTATCTGGTATCATTTTTCTTTTACCTGAAGAAATTTCTGTAGCATTTTATGGTGAGAGGTTTTTGGTGATGATTCTTTCAACTTTTATATTTCTCAAAATTTATTTTGCCTTTGGTTTGGATGTTTCCTCTTGGTATAGAATTCTTGGTTGACATTTTCTTTTTCTTTCAGCACTTTTAATGTGTTGCTCTCCTATCTTTTTGCTTGCATTGTTTCTGACAAGATTTTTTTTTTTAAATCACAGAAACTTTTATTGGAAACAAATGAGCTGTAGCAAAGTGACACTCAGTGCACACGGTCAATGGGCAAAGGGGGGGTTACAGGTGGGTGCCAGGGGCTGGCCTTAGATCAGAGCCAGTGACCACTGGGGCCTCAGGCTCAGGCTTTAAAACTGCCTGTGGCAGTTCATTGGGGCAGGCAGTCACTCTTCCCACCAGGCCCCATGCTGTCCATCTAGTCCAGCCACAGCACAGCAGTGGTGGCCTGTGGGGGTGACAAGATAGTTTTAATTCTTACTTTTGATCTTTTGTGTATAACCTGTTCTTTTTCTCTGGCTCCTTTCAATATTTTCTCTTTACCATTGGTTTTGAACAACTTCATTATGATGTGTCTTGGTGTAATTTTTTTTTCATGTTTCTCATATTTGGGGTTCATTGAACTTTTGAATCTGTGGGTTTATAATTTTCATAAAATTTGGAAAATATTTCCCCTTTATTTCTTCAAGTATATTTTTCTGTCCCTCTCTCCTTCCTCTAATTTCATTCAATTATACAGGTATTAGGTCATTCGAAGAAATTGTCCCACAGTTAACTGAGGCTCTTTTTTTGTTTGTTTTTAAAACACTCCTTTATTTTGGAGAGTTTCTATTGTTTTATCTTCATGTTCACTAATTTTTTGTGTGTAATATGCTGTTATTCCCATTTAGTCTCTTTTTTATCTTACACACTTCTAAAAGTTAGATTTGGGTATTCTTTATATCTCCCATTTTTCTACTTAGCTTTTGAACATAAGGAATGCATGATAAGCACTGTCCCAATGTCATTGTCTACTAATTCTGTCTATTCTGAGCTAGTTTTGATTTTTCTCTTTATTATGGCTCCTAGTTCCATGCTCCTTTTCATACCTGGTAATTTTTAGCTAGATACCAGAGATGGTGAATCTTACCTTATTTGGATATTAGATATTTCTCTATTCTTGTACTTATTCTTGAACCTTGTTATGGGATCCAGTTAAATTACTTGGAAACAGATTTCAGGTCTTGTTTACAAGATATACTGGGCATGACTGGCTAAATATTTCTCACTACTGAGGCAAGAATCTTATTTGTGCTGCAATGCTCCATGAATCATGGCATTGTCTAGTCTGGTTGGTGAGAACAAACATTATTAGTGGCTGTGTGTGGGCACCAGGCGTTGCTCCCTCTAATCCTCTGAGATCCACAAAGGGTCAGGCAGGGGTTTTAGTAGACAGCGGGGAGGTATATGCTCAGGGCTTAGCATCTGAAAGGTGGTCTGTTGGCAGAGGATAAGAGTCGATTGAGGAGACCTTTTAGAATGGATGTCCTGTTTGTGTAGGCAAACAAGCTGAAGGTTGTATGAAGATGTTCAGACAGGAGCCTTATGCAGGAACGGGCCAGGGGTTAGTAATGTTTGGACGGTGGTGTCAATAGGACTTAGAGACAGATGGAACGGGAGTGAAGGAGAAGGCAGATTGATCCTTTCAAGAGTTTGGTGAAGTACCGTTTGCCAAGATGAGAAACCCAAGAAGAGGAGCAGGTTTAGCAGAGAAGCAAAGTGTTAACTAAACAAACACAAGGTTTATACGCTGGAAGTAGCTTCATTTCTCACGAGGGGTTCTCAGCTTGCAGTGGCCATTCTGGCAATCTGGAAAACACTGCTCCAGCCACAAGCCAGGAACACATTTTTCAAGGGAGTGATAAAAGGGAACAGGATTTTATATCGAGCAGTATGGCTAAATATATGTACTGAACAAGCTATAGGAGAAGTCATGAATATTTATGAAGAGAAAACACATGTGTGACTGGGCTTCACACCTCCCCTCCCGTCATGGCTGGGAGATCAGTCTGAAGGTTTTTTTCTGGGGTCCCCCTTGGCTGAGAGGGGTCTGTTCAGTTAGTGGGGAGTGTTTAGGATTTTATTTTTACTTCACAGCGCGTCCTCAGAGATGAGCAAGTGCTGGTTGCTTAACTGTTGACTGTCTTATTTTAGCCACCGAGGGAAATTCTTTTCTCATCAGTGAAATGGGGAGGTTGACTGAGGCGATGGCTTCAGTCTCTTCCTGTTTTAATATTCTAAGCCCTGACATTTCAAGCCCATTTGATGGATGCTGAAAGTCCTTAGCACTGGATAGTTCTCTAATATAGTAGAGGATTTCTCTGTCCATATAATGGAATTAACTTAAGATCTCTGGATTTAGGGCCTGGTGCAGGCAGATTAAGTCTATAAAAACCCCACAGTAGTCTGCTGGAGCGCCCGGCCCTGTCACCTGTTCCTCCGGGGTCTCTAGCACTGCCTCTTTTCTTGTCAACCCCATTTGTTTATCTCTTAAGTGGGAAAATGATCCTAACCTCAGAATGCGTGCGGACATCCCGTGAGTATTTGATGATGAAATGCTTTATTAACCGCAAACCTGAGTTTAAAAAACAAAAAACACGTGGCCTTATTCTTTTAATAGCCCCTTTGTTTTAATACAATGTGCTGACATTGAGAATTCAAATAACAAAGGGAGGTGTAAAGTAGAGAGTGAAAAAAAGTCTCCACTCCTCCAAAATGACTTTCACGTCTTAGTGTGTGACCCCAACCTTTTCCCATGTATAAACGCAGACACACTGTAACACGCATAGCCCTTTTCCTTTAAAACATGGGGTTACATTAGCCCTCCTCTCACTTGGCCTTCATTTCTCCCCACTTACCATGTTTTACACGTCTTTCTGTGTCAGTGCTGCATACTATTCCGTTGTATGAATGTGTCACAACTTTTAAACTCATCACCTTGTTAATGAACATTTAGGTAGTTCTCATACTTCTTTGTTCAGTTAATAATAACTGAGTGGAACATCCTCGTATAGGTGCACCTGCGATGCACCTGTGCCATCATTTCCTGCAGACAGATGTCTCAGTGTGGAATTGATGTGCTGGAGGCTCCACACATTTGCATTCTTCACAGGCGAAGCCAGACGTGAGGCTTTATCAGCGACAGTGCCTTTACTTACAAGGGTAGACAGTGTTTTCACAGTACCTGGGAAGTGAGCTCTCAGAGCTTTGTGTGGGTGGGCTTTGCTTTGTGTATCCCAGCAACAAGAGGATGAGGCGTGAGCTGCTGTGGAAGCTTGATACTTTGTAGGTTACTTTTCACATTAATTAGGATTAAGAGTATTTTATTAAAGAAAGGAGGAGATCCATTAGTGGGGCATGCACATAAACTGCAGTCCCTCCTACTTAGGAAGCTGAGGCAGGAGAATCTCCTGAACCCAGGAGTTTGAGGCTCCAGTGAGCTGTGATGAAATGCCATTGCACTCTAGCTTGGGTGACAGAGAGATTGTGTCTTAAAGAAAAAAAAAAAAGATAGAAAGGAGAAGACCCACATTTGTCCCTGCTATCTGTTTGCAAAATTGTACCCAAATATGATCAGCAGGTGGCACCAGGCGGAAGCAAGTAGGATTCTCAGCGGAAATGTCTGTGGAGCGTTGAGGAGGATGCAGACTTTCTTTCCAATTTTAGCAGATGGCCAATAAAAAAATTCCTTGGAATTTATTTTGCATATGGTCTTCCATCTGGGTATTTGAGAAAAGTACAGTTTTGTTATCAAAACAGTATTTATTATGGTGAAAGAGTTTGTACTTCTCAGCAGAAGAATTTTTCAGCAAGTAAAGCCAAAAACCTGTTCAATAATGTTTTGCAGTTTCTTGGAGGGAACCAGCAAGCATGGGGTGCTCCCATTTCCCTCCCCAGTTACCATTCTAACTTAGCTTTTATTGATTCAGCTCCTCCAGGCTGAATGAAGTGCATTATTTGCAAAAATCCCAGAAAACAATGTTCTCCCCTGGGTTTAGGAACTGGGAAAATGTGCAGCTAGAAATGGGTCAGAGTCAAGTTGGAAAGAAAACCTCCGACGTGAAGTGTGTATTCTTTGTCCTGATTCCACACTTAACAAATAACCTTTGAGCAAGGCAATTACTTGCATCATTTTTCTTCGTATAGACAATATGCTGATTTGGCTGACTTTCAGTAACCCAGTGGCTTAGCAAAAGGATGCAGTTTAAATTCCCAACTTGCCTTTTAAGGTCCCTGTCTACCTCTGCAGCCTCACCCCTCCGCAGTCTGGGATCCTTCCATCATCCATGTTTTTAGGTACTTAGTAGCAACACGAATTCCCTTACCTCTGCCTTCCCTTTTGCTCAGAGCAACTGTCTTTGATCTTGGTGTCCACCTCCAAGGCTGCCCACTCTCACCTGACCCCTTTTGCCCATTTTTTAGAGCCCTGCTTAGCTTTTACTCTCTCTATAAAGCTTACTCTGCCCCTAATTCTGGGGCAAGGTCTCACAAGTACCTGTTGTTTTTCTGTCTTAATGGTATTTATGTTTATTACAAAGTATATGACTGCGTGTTTAAGTACCTTTCTCTCCTGTAAGTTGCAGGACCAGGGCAGAGACCAGATGGGTCTTATTTGCCATTGTAGCCCCTGTGCTGATTACAGTGCCCAGCACATAGTAGGGAACTCAAGTGTATTTGCCAAGCTGGGTTGACAATTAATATGCAGATGATATGGTTTAAAATTTTGGTCTCTAATGAGTTTAGTCATCAAAAGTTAGCTTCTCTGAGGCCCAGGTCATCAGCAGGACTCAGCCTGTTGGCCCATGAGAGGGCGGACCAGACTTGGGCCATGAGATACTTACCAAAGTGATATGTCCAGTGAGATCCAGATGGTTGCCAGCCAGCCTCTCCCTGCTGATGCCCCAAATTCTGCCCACATGCGTCGGCCGTACACATCTGCAGCAAGCTGGGGGTGCAACATGGGAATAGAAAGTCTTCTGCTTATGAAGCACGACATCCCTGGAGGCCCAGGCGGCAGCTCAGGATTCTGGCGCATAACTAGTAAAAGACTGAAGACAGAAGCCAGGGGACTCCAGCTGTCGGAGGAAGGCAGGTGATTCAGAGCTGCTGGCAGGGACTCTGCAGGAGCCGTGCTTTCACCTCCTTGTCTGCTTCAAGTTTTATTTCCTTTGTTGCCAAAAATAGAACTTCACCTCCTGCTTAGATATAGCATGCTGTTCTCGTGGCCCTTGCTTAACAGTTCGATTTGTTTACTGGGAAAATGATCTCATCTGAAACTCAAGATGCAGCTCCTCTCTGGAGAGCACACTTAGGTCCTATTCATCAGGAGGGCCTTTCAAAGGCCCAAGTGACAAAAGGCATCTGTGTCAGGCTTTGCTGTTTACAAGTGCTTTTCATATATAGGACCTCTTTTATCATCACTTGATTTGAGAAAAGATCATTATCTCCAACTCACAGATGAGGAAACTGGAGTTCAGAACTGCTGGCACTTTCTCCGGCTTATACATGGTTAGACAACTGCCAGTGTTCCCAGGGGTTCTCCCTTGGTTTATCCAGTCATTCCTGAGATACACTAGTTACCAGTGCCGGGGATACAAAATAAGTCACAAGTCCCCTGCCCTCAAGCTTTCTGGTATAGAAGGCCAATCATTCATTCATTCGCTCACTTGGACACTAGCAGGCTGCTGATCCCATTGTCCTTCTACCACACCATGTTCTTATTCACCATCTTATACATGAGGAAGCTGAAATTCAGAGGGTTAAGTAACTTTCCCAGAGTCCCATGGCTTATAGGTTCATGTAGCCAGGCCTAGGACCTACATCTTCTGACTCTGTCACAATTTCCTTTAGTATTAACAAATATTTGCAGAGAACCCTTTATATGTCCAGCACTGGTTGACTAGGGAGTCAGACAAAAGATGTACCCTCTGCTTACAGGGGAAGGTACTTAGCAGAGGAAAGAGATGGTCCAGGGGAGACAGATAGTACCCGCTGGGATGGACTTAAGCACAGGTATCAGAGAGCCAGGGTAACATGGAGCAGGAAAGATGGGAGATGGAGAAATCAGAGAAGCTGCTACGCAGTCATTTAATGTGAAACGACGCACTGCATCAAGAGACCTGGGTTTGAGCGTTAATTCCACCTCTTCTCTGTCTTTAGGACCCTGGCCAAACCCCCCAGCCCTCCCCCACTCTTAAGGCTTTAATGCCTCTTCTGCAAAAGGAGAAAATCGTAGATCCTCGCTAAGATCCCTTCCTCTAATTGTTTGTGATTCTGTGGGTTTGGCTGTCCTGGACTTCTATAAAACTCTCCACTGAAGTTAAAATTCTGTGCAAATTTCTGCTGCCAAGATTTCGGTTGGAGCACAAAGGGCCTTATGTAATCAATCATCTTCCTGCTGGAGCTGGGGCCAGTGTAGCCCGGGGCTTAGTAGAGCAGCCGATAGATAATGAAGGCTGCGATACAGCTGATCTGGAAGTGCACCACGGAGCTGGCTGTGGCAATCCCGGCAATTGCAGTCCTCTTACCTCCGCCCCACCCCCTTCCTGGCCAGTAACTTAAGCTGTGTCTACCCATTTCCTACCCAGCTCTCCCACAGTGTGACTGGCTGAGATGAGCAGATATTGGCTAAGCCAAGGCATCCTTCTTGTTGGTTTCTTCTAGAAGCCGTTCAGAAAAATTCATATGTACCAAGGTTCTTGACACTTCTTGACTATTGCCCATGCCACCATATTTTCTGTGGGGAGACCCTTTCCACACTTCTCTGTGGGATAAACTCTCACTGAATTTCCTTGTGGCAGAGCTGATGTCAGCAAAGGCCTTCTCTGATACCTCCCCCTCTTCTTCCCTCTGCTTCCTTGCTGCCTTGGCCCTTGGGAGTTAGTTGTTCATGTTGTCCTGTCCCAGTCCTGTACTCTTTCTCAATCACAGGGCCCTAAAACACTATATTTGCAGCATTCCCGGTGGACAGACAGTGAGGCAAGGGTTTGGGGTCATTATAGACTAGGCTGAAATCCTTCCTTCATTATTTTAAGGGTGTACCTTGGGTAAGTTGCTTCATTATTCTGAGCCTCTGTTCCCCCATCTATAGCATCGTAAACTTGTCTTGAGAACCACACTGTATCGCCTCAGTGGACGGACCTGTACTTACCTGCTCCCTCAGGGACGCTGGAACCTGGTCACATTTATTTCCGTCTCCTTTGTGCTCAACACAAAGGGGATCTCAGGCATAGGTGTGACATGAATTAATATTGAAAAAGGGTTTGCGGTTTTAAAGGAGATTTACGCTGGAGCTAAGAACGCTTAGATAAAGCATTCCGGGTGTTTTTGGCATCTTGGTAATGTGGAAATGGACTCATTTTAATTTTTAATAAACATCTAATCTTGAGACTAATTAACTCATTATTTGGTGATAGATCACCTAGGAGAGGAAACGAGCTAAGACTTCTCTTTGACTGAACTGCATCCCAGTTTGGTTTAACTTAGTTTAGATGGTTTTTTTCCCCAGAGACAGCCCTGGGCAGTAACACTTCTCATGGTAGGAGCTTACTGTTTAATTTTCTAAATCTTCGGTTGCCCCCAAAACATTTAGTGCTTTAAATTACAACTATTATAATCTTGCTACTTTGCAGTACGGATTTATTATGCGAAATTGTGAGCTGAATGTGATCATTAAGGGCCACAGCTTTAATGTGCGGGGTTCCCCCCCCTTCCCTAATGGCAAGTTTTTGAAAATAAAAAGTGAAAGAGGTAAACATTTTTCTGGGGGAGACTATTTTAAAGGTCAAGAAAACCTGGCTTCCTCAAAGTGAGTAAAAGGTCATTGTTCACCCTTCAATTTTTGTCCTTTCATTTCATTTTGCAAAAGTTCTTAGTGATGTCGCCTGAGTCACTTGACAAGAGATGTCTAATTTTCTGCAAGAAAATAGTAGAGTCAATCTTGACTTCAGTGCCTGTTTCAAAAGGAAATTATGAAAATTGCTCTTCTTTGCCCTCTTTTCTCATCTCCAAAGAAATAAAGAAATCTGTTCGTTTCTTTTCTGTGTAATTGCTTCTTGGAGGGATTCTGATGAAAGGCAAAGCCAAGCCGAGATCTGAATTTAGGAAGGTGGTGTAATCCAGTTTTCTGGCCTTGTTAATGAGCGGATTCTCTTGTCCTTTCCTTTCACCCAAATGCGCACTTGATTCTCCCACCTTCCTTCTGAAATTATCCTATACATTTTAAGGAAGGGTTAGAAGAATAAGATAAGGGGCATGCTAGGTTAGAATAGATGTATAACAGTGTTTCTCTGTGCTTTGGGACCTAATGACCTCTTCTATTTTTCTTTTAGCGTCTTACTTTGATATAATTTCAGACTAACTGTTAAATTATAAGAATAATAAAAAACAATTTCTACAAACCCTTCACTCAACCCCAAATGCTAACATTTTACCACATTTGCCTGCTCTCCGTTTTGAGAGTAAGTTGTCTATATAGAAGTTCCTATATATCCCCCTAAACAATTCTGTGTGTACTTCCTACATGAAAGAGTATTTTCTCAAAACCATGAAAGGAATATCGATTCGGTACTCATGGTTATCTAATCACTTTCAGAATATATTCGGATTTTTAATTTTTTATTGTATGTTCACTTTATTACAACAATGCTAATTACTTATGGGGTAAATGTCATGTACTCTGGTTAAAATCCATGAATAAATACATTATATACATTTATTCCTAATTTAATGCTCAATTAAACCTGCAAGATGGATACTCTTGTTACCTCCATGTTGTCAATCACGAAAATAAGAGAATATAAATGACATGCCCCAATGTACGTATTCTAGGCACTTAGCTGGTACTAACAGCCATTAAGTGACAGGTCTTGTTTAGAATCATGACCTATTAGACATGCTAAGCCAGGTTTTCAACTATCATGTAAACTGATATTTCTGTAAGCCAAAGAAAAGACAATAGAACTCTGAGTTTTTAGCAAATTTTAGGAGATCTCAGGTCTAGAGATAATTATCTTGGGAATAGATATAAATAACTGTAAACATGTATGATAGGGAATATTCAAATGCATGTTGAAATCTGACCCTCAATTGGATGCATTTTTAATATAGCTAACAGTACTATACGTAAAGGCTTGTTTTCATAGCAGCATAATTAATGGGGTAAATGTCCACCTGTGTGCAGAGGTTGGCAGAGTTTTTCTGTAAAGCCAGGTGGCTAGAATATGTAAGTGTGGGAATGTCACTTGAATTCTTTTGTTTTCTTTTCTTTTTTTTTATTAAATCATAACTTTGTACATTGATACATTTATGGGGTTCAGGATACTGCTTCCATATACAATGTGAAATGCTTACATTGAACTATGTAACACAACCATCACAATTATACTCATTTCTTAATAGTTTTAAAATGTACCATTGCATCATGCACATTAGGTGAGGTCCCCCCAAATACCCTCCCTCCTCCCATATCTCCCCTCCCCTCTCCTCTCTCTCCTCTTCCCTTTTACTTTATAGACTATAGTTATGTTTTGCCATTCACATGAGTATTTAGGTGATTATATATTGATTTCATGGTTGTATTAAGTATATTGGATACTTTCTTCCCCATTCTTGAGATACTTTACTAAAAAATATGTTCCAGCTCTATCCAGGTAAACATAAAAGATGTGAAGTCTCCATCTTTTTTCATGGCTGCATAGTATTCTGTAGTGTAATTATACCACAATTTGTTAATCCATTTGTGGGTCGTTGGGCACTTGGGCTGTTTCCACATCTTGGCTATTATGAATTGGGCTACAATAAACATTCTGGTGCAAAAGTCTTTGTTGTAAAATAATTTTTGATTATCTGGATTTGGATATCCTTAACCTAGTAGAGGAATTGCAGGATCGAACAGTAGGTCTACTTTTAGTTCCTTGAGTGTTCTCACTCAAAAAGGTCGTATTAGCTTGCATTCCCACCAGCAGAGTAGTAGCATTCCCTTCTCTCTACATCCACACCAACATCTGTAGTTTGGGGATTTTGTGATGTGGGCTAATCTTATTGGAGTTAGATATCTCAAAGTGGTTTTGATTTGCATTTCTCTGATGATTAAGGATGATGAGCATTTTTTCATGTGTTTGTAGGCCATGTGCCTGTCTTCATCAGAGAAGTTTCTGTTTGAGTCTGTTGCCCACATAGAAATGGGGTTATTTGTTCTTTTCTTATTGATTAGTTTGAGTTCTCTGTAGATCTTGGTTATCAGACTTTTGTCGGAAGCATAACCTGCAAAAGGTTATCTTTACTTTGGCTGTGCAAAAGCTTTTTAGTTTGACCAGATCCCAGTATTTTTGGTGTTGCTTCAATTGCCCAGGGGGTTCTCCTCATAAAATATTCCCCCAGGCCAATTTCTTCAAGTATTTTTCCTGCACTCTCTTCTAGTATTTTTATAGTTTCATGTCTTAAGTTTAAATCTTTTATCCAATGAGAATCAATTTTTGCTAATGGTGAAAGGTGGGGGTCTGGTTTCAGTCTTCTACAGATCACCAGCCAATTCACCCAGCACCATTTGTTACACAAGTGTTCCCCACTGAATATTTTTGATAGGCTTGTCGAAGATCAAATGACAATAAGTAGCTGGGTTCATCTCTTGGTTCTCTATTCTGTTCCATAAATCTACTGCTCTGTTTTTGTGCCAGTACCATGCTCTTTTGATCACTATAGATTGTGATACTTCCTGATTTGTTCTTATTTCTGAGTAATGTATTTGCTATTCAAGTTTTTTTTTTCTGATTTCACATAAAACAAAGTACTATTTTTCAAGTTCTTTAAAGTATGACAATGGTCATACTTTAATAGGGATTGCATTAAATCTGTGGATTAAAGTATGACATTAGTCATACTTTAATTAACGGTCATACTTTGGACAATATAATGGTCATACTTTAATAGGGATTGTATTAAATCTGTATATTGCTTTGGGTTGTATGGACTTTTTTTTTTTTTTTTTTTTTTTGCAGTTCTTGGCTGGGGCTGGGTTTGAACCCACCACCTCTGGCATATGGGGCTGGCGCCCTACTCCTTTGAGCTACAGGTGCCACCTGGTAGTATGGATATTTTAACAATGTTGATTCTTCCCAGCCATGAGCATGGTATGTTTTTCCATTTGTTAACATCTTCAGCTATTTCTTTTCTCAGAGTTTCATATTTCTGTTTATAGAGATCTTTCATGTCCTTTGTTAGGTAAATTCCCAGATACTTCATCTTCTGTGGCACTACTGTAAAAGGAATAGAGTGCTTGACTATATTTTCAACTTGACTATTGTTGGCATATGTAAAAGCTACTGACTTGTAAGTATTGATTTTGTATCCTGAGACACTGCTGTATTCTTTGATCACTTCTAAGAGTTTTGAAGTTGAATAACTGGGATTTTCCAGGTATAGGATCATATCATCAGTGAAGAGTAGGAGTTTGATCTCCTCTGACCCTATTTGGATACCCTTGATCGCCTTCTCTTGCCTGATTGCAATGGCTAAGACTTCCATTACTATGTTGAATAGAAGTGGAGACAGTGGGCATCCTTGCCTAGTTCCTGACAGTGGGCATCCTTGCCTAGTTCCTGATCTGAGTGGAAATGTTTTCACTATTCAGTATGATATTGGCTGTGGGTTTGCTGTAGATGGCCTCTATCAGTTTAAGAAATGTCCCTTCTATGCCTATTTTCTTCACTGTTCTGATCATGAAAGGATGCTGGATATTATCAAAGGCTTTTTCTGCGTCAATTGACAGAATCATATGGTCTTTATTTTTCATTTTATTGATATTATTATTATATTTATAGATTTGGGTATGTTGAATCAACCCTGTAACCCTGGAATAAAACCAACTTGATCATGGTATATAATTTTTTTGATGTGTTGTTAAATTTTGCTTGCTAAGCTCTTAATGAATATTTTTACATTGATATTCATTAATGATACTGGTCTATAATTTTCTTTTTTTGTTGGATCCTTTCCTGGTTTGGGTATCAGGGTGATATTTGCTTCATAGAATGTGTTAGGAAGTATTCCTTCTTTTTCTATGCTTTGGAAAACATTGTGTAATATAGGTACTATTTCCTCTTGAAAGGTTTGATAGAATTCAGATGTGAAGACTTCTGGTCTCGGACTTTTTCTTTTTTGGGAGATTTCATATTGTTGATGCTATTTCAGTGATTGATATAGGTCTTTTCAAGATTTCTAAGTCTTTTTGGTTGAGTCTAGGAAGGTGGCGTGCTTCCAGGTATTGGTCCATTTCCTTTAGATTTTCATATTTCTGGGAATAGAGATTTTTGTAGTAATCACTGAGGATTTTTGAATTTCTGCAATGTCTGTTGTTATTTCTCCTTTATTGTTTCTGATAGATGGTATTAGAGATTTTACGTTTCTATTTCTGATTAGGTTGGCCAAAGGTTTATCAATTTTGTTAATCTTTTAAAAAAACCAACTTATTGTTTTGTTGATCTTCTGAATGATTCTTTTGTTTTCAATTTCATTTAATTATGCCCTAATTTTGGTAACTTATTTTCTTCTTTTGGGCTTGGGGTTGGAATGTTCTTACTTTTCCAGTTGCTTGAGATGATCCATTAAGTTGTTGGCTTCCTCCCTTTCTGTTTTCTTGATGAAGGCTTCCAATGCTATAAATTTCCCTCTTAGGACTGCCTTTGCAGTATCCCACAGGTTTTGATAATTTTTGTCTTCATTATCATTGTTCCAAAAATTTAGTGTTTTCCTACTTAATCTTGTCTTTGACCCAGCAATCATTAATCATTCAGCCTAAGATTATTTAGTTTCCATGACATCACTTGAGTATGATGATTCCTGTTACTGTTGAGTTCAACGTTTATTCCATGGTGGTCTGAGAAGATACAAGGAATAATTTCTATACTTTTAAATTTGCTGAGGTTAGATGTGTGTCCTAAGATACGATTTATTTTGGAGGATGACCTGTGGGCTGATGAGAAGAATGTATATTTAGTTTTATTAGGGTGAAATGTTCTGTAGAAGTCTGTAAAGTCCATTTGTTCTAGGGTCAGATTTAAGTATAGTATTTCTTTGTTTAGTTTCTTCTTGGAGAATCTATCCAAAACTGTCAAAGGGGTGTTAAAATCTCCAACTATTATAGTGCAAGAAGATATCAAGTTGTTCATATGTATTAGGGTCTGCTTTATGAATTGAGGAGCATTCTGGTAAGGTGCATAAATGTTCATTATCAAAATCTCTTCATGTTGGTGTTTCCTTTAACAAATATGTAGTGACCTTTCTTATCTTTCTTTGTTTGTAATTGTATCTGCTACTAAAATTGCAACCCCTGCTTTTTTCTGGTTTCTATTTGCCTGTATTATACAAGTCATCCCTTCACCCTGAGTCTATTTTTATCCTTTAAGATAAGGTGAGAGTCTTGTAAATAGCCGATATCTGGTCTGAGTTTATGTATCCAGTCAGCCAGCCCGTGCCCCTTTAGAGGACAATTTAAACCACTCACCTTAATGGAGAGAATTGATAAGCCTGGTTGTGTTTTGAGTATCATATTTTCAGATGTCCAGTGGACATTTTAATTCTCTGTGGAAGTTGGATAATTTTCACCTCTGTGGAAGTTGGATTTTGTTCAAAGATTTCTGGGTGAGTTTACTTTGGAGGTAGAGCATTGCGCTAGTCATTGTGAAGGATGGGTCTGAGAATATCCCGGAGAGCTGGTTTACTTATGGCAAATTTCTTCAACATGTCTATGTCATTAAAGTGGTTGATTTCTCTATCACAAATGAAACTCAGTTTAGCTGGATACATGTTCCTGGGCTGGACTTTGTTTTGTTTTAGGAGATTGAAGGTCAATGACCATCTTCTTCTGGCTTGAAATGTTTTGGCTGAGAGAACTGCAGTCATTCTGATATTTCTCCCTTTGTAGGTGATGCTTTTCTTATGTCTGGCTGCTTGCAGAACTTTCTCCTTCATCTTAACTTTGGCAAAGTTAATCACAGTGTGTCTAGGAGATGTTTTATTTGGATTGAGTCTTGCTTGGGTTCTGAAACTGTCTTCTATCTGAAGTTCTTTATCTCTTGAAATGCTTGGGAAATTCTCCTCCAAAATCTCTGGGACTAGAGCATCTGTATCTTTAGGAACATTCTCTTCTCCTTTGGGAATTCCTATAGATGAATGTTTGATCTTTTGGAGTGATCCCACAACTCTCTCAGGGAATGATCAGGTTTTGTTCTCCATTTGTCTGCTTCTTTTGAGTGTTTGAGAATGTTCAAAATCTTTGTCTTCAGTTTCAGAAATCCTTTCTTCTGCCTCGTCAACCCTATTACTGAGGGATTCTACTGTATTTTAGAGCTCCTCAACTAACTTTTTTATTTCCTTGAGCTCTGCTATCTCTTTTCTTATCATGCCCATATCTTTGGTGATCCAGGCTTTGAATTCATTAACTTCTTGAGGCACCTTTAGAACTACTCTTTGGAATTCAATTTCTATCTTTTTTTCCATTTTATTTATCTTATTTGCAATCCATATTCTGAATTTGACTTCTGACATTGCTGTCATTTGTCTATGCATGGCATCTTCAATTATATCTCCTTTGTCACTTCTTGAGGGGGTTGATCTACTCTGGTTATTTATGTTGCAGAGTTCTTCTGTAACAGAGTTCTTCTGTTAGGTCCATACAATGTTTATTTTCCACTGTTCGGTTATTAGAACTGGTAGGGTGAGATTGAATTGGGGTTCCCAGGTGGTAAGATAGCCCCTTATCAAAGCACCAGGCTTTGTAATTGTGGCTTATCTCCTAGAACCTTACAAAGGCTCCTTTCAGAGTTTTGACCAGAGACTCTGAAGACCTACTTGGTGAGATAGTGCAAGCTAGCTCTGATTTGATATCAGCTAACCTCTACCCTATCTTAAGAAACAATAGTATTAAGTTTAAATCTTGACTATAAAGAGATACAGACAGCTGTGGTGTCCAGCCCTTACCCTTCAGTTCTTTTCTATTACAGAACTTTGAAGGTCAACCTCAGAATGTCCCTGAGTGGACAGCCCCAGACACAGGTTCCAATTAAATTGTCTTAGGCAGTGCAAACCCTGCTCAACAGAGAGGGGTTCAAGGGTCTCCAACAGTACATTTGGAGCCAGAGATCCACACTCCTGCCCACCAGACTCAGTCCGCACTGTTCTGCTTCTCTGCTCACAGAACCAGTTGGAGCCAGGGGCCACGCCCCCATGCCCACCAGTCTCATCTCTTATTTTCTTCATTTACAAAATGGAGATAATGAGAGTATATCCATCTTGCAGATTTAATCGAGAAATTAGGAAAAAATGTGCATAAAGTATTATTCATAGATTATAACAAGAGCACATGATATAAAGCTGTTGTTCAGCTTGGTGGGTCATAGAGTTTGTATCACCATGACTCAGCTCTGCCTGTGGAGTGTAAAAGACAATACATGAACAAATGAGTGTGTTCATGTTTCTTGTGTTCCAAGAAAACTTTATTTACAAAACAAGCAGAGGTGTGACCATGGTCCAAAGTTTGCCAACCCCCATGTTATAGGGCTGGAATAATCTTAAAATAACTTCATTTCATTGGAGAGGCTCTAGTGTGTTTCTATTGCAAGCAAGAACAAAAAAATAAATGTATTTTAAGCAGTATCTGAATCTCATTTTTATAAAAGGAGGGAGTCCACATGGGTTTCATTTGTACAGTCAGTTGTATTAAGTAGGATACAATAGGAATAATAGGAAAGAGACTTATGTAACATGATTCATAAAGAAGAATGTCCTAAGTGTCAGGTTCACTAAACATCGGAAGGCAAAATAATGTTTAGAAGAATCAGAGTAAAGCCATCAGCTAGTCTATATGTATTTAATGATTGCCCAATGTGCAAGTCTTATTGGAGAAATAGAAGGATTTTTAAAACATAAAAGAAAAAATATTGGAGAATTAAGTTTAGTTTATGAGAAATTATTTGACTACTTATTAAAATTATTTATTTAGAAATAAATAATTCTATATAGTAGCTATCCCCAGAGATAGAAAAGAAGAAAATATATTGAGATTCAGAATTTTAGCTATCTGAAATTATGGAATAGATGCATATAACCTCTTAAAATTCATTACAGAATTTTAGAGTACTCTTATTCTATAGGAGGCAGGAACTAAAATAATTATCTATGTGGATGTGTATATGCACAGTCATATATACATATATGCACATTACTTATTATTCTCTTTTCTCTGTATAGTACATACAGTGTGTATATATATGTATACATATCTATACTGTGTATCTATAATGTATACATACTCATATATAGTGTTTATATAATATAGTGCTTATTACACATATATAGTGTATATCTAGTATATGCAATATATATGTGTGTATTATATGTCTACATATGTATACTATACAGAGAATAAAGAACAATAGTAATATACAGATAAGAAACATTAATGCACCATTTATCTCATTAAATTTCTACATCGCAAAATAATGTAACAAAAGTAATATAAAACAGGCTGGGTGCAATTGCTCACACTTGTAATCCTAGTACTCTGGGAGGCTAAGGCAGGTAGATTGCCTGAGGTCAGGAGTTCCAAACGAGCCTGAGCAAGAGTGAGACCCTGTGTCTAAAAATAGCCAGGCATTGTGACAGGCATCTGTAGTCCCAGATACTTGGGAGGCTGAGGCAAGAGGATGGCTTGAGCCCAAGAGTTTGAGGTTGCTGTGAGCTATGATGCCATGGCACTGTACCAGGGGGGATAAAGTGACACTCTGTCTCAGAAAGAAAGAAAAAGTAATACAGAAACACTTTAGTGAAGATAACAGTGAATACAGTTTTAAAATTTTTTATTTTTAGGTTTTTATTTTTATGGTTTATTTATTATTTTATTTTAAAATAACATTTTAATGGATAAATAAAAT
>CAUYTI010022450.1:0-13546 GCA_963575145.1 Galago senegalensis
TTTTTTTTTTTTTTGAGACAGAGCCTCAAGCTGTCCCCCTGGGTAGAGTGCTGTGGCATTACAGCTCACAGCAACCTCCAACTCCTGGGCTCAAGCGAGTCTCCTGCCTCCGCCTCCCAAGTAGCTGGGACCACAGGGGCCCGCCACAACGCCCGGCTTTTTTTTTTTTTCGGTTGCAGCCATCATTGTTGTTTGGCAGGCCCGGGCTGGGGATTCGAACCCGCCACCTTAGGTGTACCTGGCTGGCGCCTTAGCTGGTTGAGCTATAGGCGCCGAGCCAGTTGATTTGGATTTTGGAAAAGATTAGTGTGTTCCCAAGTATATCCAGTAACACATGAAAGCCACCTCATCATTTCACACAAAGTGGTAAGAAGTCACATGTCCAAGTTAAGTTTATGGACCCTTTCTGGGCAGACTGCTACACCTTCCTGCAAGGACTTTCCCTTTTGTCTCCAAACTCTAAGACAATCATGATTTGTCACTAAGTATTTATAATGCCCGAATGGCATGATGGCTTGAGATGGTTCAGGAATGAAGAATGGTGAGTCGGGCTGGGAGCAGGGGAGAGATCTGACTGGAGCAAGTGGGGACCTGATGCCTTGTGAAGAGAGGAAGAAACCCTCCTGAATTTGAGGGTGACCCTGGCAAGGGTAGCCGGGTGCTCCAGATGTGGTGTTGAGAGCAGCATGGATATTTCCAGCTTAGTGCTGGAGCAGGAGGTAAAGGAGCAAATCTGTATGCAGGAGCCAGTGGGTGTCAGTTCAGGAGAAGCCGATACTGGAAGATGTGCCACCATGGGCTAGAAACCCAACCAGGGCTGAGATGTGAGGGCCAGGTGCTGATTTCTGGGAGGAATGATGACAGGAGTCAAGAGAGGGACCAGGCTGGACGCTCAATATGGGTCTTCCTAAAGGAAGAATGACTAAACAGAAACCAACTATAGTTATGCTGCTCAGGTCAAAAGTCCAAACATATAGACTGGGACAACATATGGAAGCAGGAGAGGCAGAAGAAATTTAAGCAGCTTAGAGATAACTTGGGCCTCCAGATCCGGGGATCCTGGACCCTAGGAAATACTGATGGTGAAACTGACTTAGGGATAACCAGGTGCTCAGCAGCCGAGGTTGGTCTCCCTCCCAGGTTGGGTGGTACAAGTTCATGCTTGTCTCCCACAGAATGTGGGGCAATGGCTCTGGTATCCCAGCTTTTCTAGGACAACCTCAGCTCCTAGTAAAGGACTATAAGGGAACATATTTGTGTGGTGACAGGGGAAGGAGTTGACATGTTCTGAACCTGAAAGATACTGGATGCTTAACTATCCCATCTCATGTAATTCTCCAAATACCTTCAGAAACATTAAGATTATCTCAAGATCACAGGGAGTAAGCAGTACCACCAAGATTCAAACTCGTGGTGACCCCAAAGCCTTGGCTTTCTGTGCCCCAGTGGTCTGGTCAGGTGCAGCTGAAGATGAGACAAAGGGATCTGATTTTATCATCACTTCAGTGGTTTCAACCTTGCCCACCCATTAGACTCTTCTGGGAAGGTTTTTTAAAAAATATGGGGACCAGGCAGCACCTGTGGCTCAAAGGAGTAGGGCACCAGCCCCATATACCAGAGGTGAAGGGTTCAAATCCAGCCCGCCCAAAAACTGCAAAAAAAAAAAAAAAAAAAAAATGTGGGGACCATTCACAGAAATTCTGGTTTAATTGCTCTGTGATGGGATCTGAGCCTTGCAATGTTTGTTTGTTGAGCTCGCCTTTTGATTCTAAGATAGAACCAGGTTTGAGCATCATTGATCTTCCTTGTTTCTGGCCCTTTAAGCCAGTCTGAGGCGCTCAGGACTGCTGGTGCAAGGAAAAAAATACCCCAACTGGGACTGGCTACCATTTTCAAGAACGCGGTTCCCTCCTGGCCTGTTCCTAACTTTGACTTTGTTCTCATCATTCCCCTTGGCTCTCAGGTCCTGTGCTGCAAGTAGAAACACCCAAGTTCCTGCTCAGGCTGCAGAACCCAACCCTTGATCCTTTCCCTAGACAAGCAGGAGCCCTAGGCTGGTGTACTATGTCTTAAAAACCTGGCATGCTGAGGCTCCAGGAATCGTGATGCAGTAAATGGAGGTGAGGGAGAGGTTCCAGCAAAAAAAAAAACAAACAGACATTAAATCCAGAGAGGACATTCCAGAGTCATCATCAAAGCAGAGAACAAAGGCAAGGAAATTCCAGGAACAAGATCCAGAGAAAAGACCCCAGGGAGGAGAAGGGTTTGTAGCAGAGATCAGGGGTAGAGCCTGGAGAAATCCTCCAAGGTGGAGATACTACCTGCAGCTGCTGTTTACCAGTAGCCTGTGACCTGAGGCTGGGTGAGGTCACCCTGGAGGCTGAGTGAGGTCAGCCTGCAGCCTGGCTGGTTCCCAGCTGTTTACTTGCCTGAGCTCAAGGAATCTGTGCCTGCTTATCTTTGTGCCACCTCCACTTCAAATGAAAAGTTTGGTTTGGGGAAGCCTAAAGCAGAATTTTGGCGATTAGCCAATGAGACTACATAGATTTTTGTTGTTGTTGTTGCTCAATATGTTGATCCAGGTTGCCTAAGAAAGTTGATTTTGCTGAATTCCCTAGATAATGTCCATCCATACTAAGTTGAGAACTTAGAAGATAAATAGACCACTTTTTTTGCTGATTTTGTCCTGAGAAGTGGTCTTTTGCCAGCAGTTAAAGCTGACCACTGGAGTGCTTAAATGGGCAATGCCCTTCCCCAGGGCCAGAATTCAAGTCACTTCTCTGAGTTCATAATTTCTTGCTGACTTCCCTCATCACTTTTAGCCATGATTTGAATTAAACTGACCCTTTCCCCCTACAGAGGCCAAGCCACAGAATCACTGGGGTCCTTGAGAGCTGTCTACTTCAGTTCTTCGCAAACCTAACGTTTCCTGGGCCTCAGTATGGATTACTGAATGAGAATTTCCCAGGTTGTGTCACTACTGATCTGGTGTATTTCTTACCCAGACCAGCAGCTGCCTTAATCAGCCTGGGCAGAAGAGAATCTACCTACTGTGTATTGAGATTACAGCTTCCTTTCACGCTGATAAATGTTTTGTGTACTCTCTGACCCAGGCACAGTTTTGGTACGTAGGAAGAATCATAGTGGTAACTGGTAACTGTTGGGCTTACTGCCATTTGCCTTTCTATTTTCTAAATCACGGGTTCTTGGTATCAACTCTAAGGTGGAAAAATGATTTAAAGCATTTAACTAATCAGCTATTGTGTCTTTCTCTAAGACAGGACCTTTACAGTTAGTAAAGAGTAAAAGAAAGGGTATGGAATTTTGAAACAGAAAATTGCAAGGTTTTAAGTCCAAACTTTCTTCATTATTATCTGGGTAAACCTGGGTCAATTACATTGCCCTTCTCAACTTCAAATTTATTATAATCATCATAGAGCTAACATTTATAGAAAGCTTATTATATGTCAGGCACAGTGTTAAGCACTTTACTGAGATTTTTGGCTTTAATGCTCCCAGAACACCATCAGGTAGATAGTACATCTCCATTCCATAGAAGGGAATACTGAGTCTCAGAAGGTTAGTAACTTTGGATAAGAGATCACAATAATGCTGACTTTGTGTTCCTGACTTTGTGAGACTATTGGGAGATAATGATGTGATAGCTGCACCATGAATGTGTTTCTTTCTCCAAAACTATAAGTTACTATAGTCAAAACCGTACCTCATTTCCATGGCTGCTCCACTACCTAGTGTTGTAACTAACGCATCAGTAGACGCTTATAAACACTGGTCAAATGAAAATGAATGAATTATTTAAAAAGGAATTAACCAATGAATGAAGCCCTGTGTAAATGAAAGCCCTACTAATCAACCTGCTGCACCAGTGTGCCAAAGGCCCCAGAGATACCTCCTATGCTCTCTATCTGCTGTGTGCATAATGACACAAGGCCAGCTTACTGGATGTCCCCATCGGCCTCCTTCGATGAACAAAGACAGTCTTCTGAGGGACTGGTGTTTGGCTCTGGATTCTGGACCAGCTCTGCAGATTTTAACTTGCCCACTTAATCTCCACCACCCAGCTGGGCCCTCATCAGAGCCCTGACATCCTTCCCTTTCTTCTTCATGACCCCCTCCTAGATTTCACCTGGCCTCCTGGGGCCCAGCCTCACATCCTCTCTCCTCTCCATAGCCTCTTACTCTTCTCTGTGTCCTCGGTCCAATTCTGCCCCTCTGGTTCTGACCTTGGCTCTCCTGCTGTTTTGCAAAGAGCATTTTACCCTTCAGAACACATCTGTAGCTGCTGCTGTAGGCAAACTCTCTTCTTAGTCAAGCTTGGTCTCCATGTTCATCAGCCATAAGCCTGGTTTTCCTACTGGGGTTTTTTTTTTCTTGTAGAGACAGAGGCGTCACACATCTCACAGCAACCTCCAACTCCTGGGCTTAGGCTATTCTCTTGCCTCAGCCCCCTGAGCAGCTGGGACTACAGGCACCCACCACAATGTCCAGCTATTTTTTTGTTGCAGTTTGGCCAGGGCCGGGTTTGAACCCCCCACAGTCAGTATATGGGACCAGCGCCCTACCCACTGAACACAGGTGCCACCCTTCGCACTGGGTTTGATTGGGCTTTGTGGATAGGAGTTAAACACCAGGACTGAATATTCTCGTCAAAACCAGGGGCAAAGGCTGCCACTTGCATTCTCGGGAGTACGCCCAGGTGAGCAAGAAAGCCACCCTATAACTGAATAGAACTGAGTCCCCATACAGGGGAAGAACAAACTTAGTATACAATATTGGGCTTCTCAAGCTCTCAGAAACATGTCTAACTAGAAAAAAAAGATCTAGATGAAAAAGTTAGTCCACTGGCAATGGTGTAAGAAACAAAGGTAGGTACCAAGATCGCCTTGACGTGGGGTGGGGAACACTGGAGGCAGGTAAATGAGATGAAGCGCTGGTGAACTGACGAAGACTATGGAAAAGTGGAAAGAGTGAATATCATAGGGAAATTAGAGGTAGAGCAAAAGCAGATGTTGGCCCTGGCAAAGCTGGGCTGGGTGATGCTAACGTAGGTGCTATGAACCACAAGTTCCCAGCCAAGCCAGCTGGCACTGGCAGTTGGGGGCCAGCAGGCGGCGCTAGAGCAGAGGCCGCGGGGCCCTGGCGGCGGCCTCGCAGGATAGAAAGGAGCCCTTCCCACGCGGGATTTGAACGCTGAGGGTCTAGCAGCTCCATGGTTGCCAGCTCACAGGCAAGAAGACAATGACGACATTCTTTGGTCCTCACACCCCTTAATGTCCTTGCCTGGGCTGGAAGCTACTGCTGTCCTAGTCACAAAACTCCCAACTGGCCTCTGATTAACATTTCCAAAAAATGGCACTGATGTGATATTGGGCAACTCTAGGAGACACTGACCTGGGGAAGAGAACGCTATTTGCCTTCTGTATTTCCATTCAGTGAGGATTCCATACTGGAGTCCCAAACTCCATGAAATACGTACACAGAGCCCAGCGGAGTGCCTGTCACCTGGCAAGCCAAGCCCTTAGCTCCCTTTCCTCTCTAAGCCGGTGGTCTCCAGCCTCCTCCCCTGGTCATCCCTGCCCCTCAGAAGAGAAGTTCCTGACCCAGCAAAGCCACAGCCCCTCTGGCCAGAGACCTTTTTGTCACAGTGCCTTTGTCATTCCAGATTTCTCTGTGAGGCCTCAGCAGCTGCCAGGGGCCACCCCAGGAGCTAGTGGTTCAGCTCAAAGGAGAGCTTTCTGTGAGGTCCTTCTGCCCCCTCCAGGCTGACTTACCCCAGCCCACACCCAGCCTCCACCCCGCCACACTGCCTTGCACGCCCTCTTCCCCCCTTCTCCACAATAAGTTTCTAATCTGCCTGGTAACAGTCACCAGCTCCGTTTTCCTGCCTGGTCTAATCAGCTTCGCCTCTGGGCCTGGGCGTCCCGGGTGTGTAACCCAGAGGCTTGCACAGAGGTGATCAGATTGCAGGGAACAGTATGTTTTCCTCCCTGCCTCTGCTTGTTTTCTTCAGGGGCCAGGGCCAGCCAGCTGATCTGTCTTCCTCCTGCCCTGCTGCTCACCCTCCCTCCCTCATGGTCTGATTCCTTGGGTGGGGAGAAGGGTAGAGTTGATGACAGGCTTAGTCTGAGGAGTGTGTAGGCCAGTGGAGGACTTCCTCGCTGGGAGTGTGAGTCCAGGGGGTGAGGCTGCTGCTGCTCTGGGAGTGGGAGAGCAGAGGAGGAAGCCCAGGCAGGGAGGGAATCTGTACAGACCAGTTCTGGCCAGATCTCTTAAAATTGTTTGTTTTTGCTTTACTGCTGCTGTCAGGGTTGGTTTTCTGTCTTCTGGTTTTCCCCTTCCCTGTGCTGAGCCGTCATTTCTTAATCCAGCCATGCCCCTTGTCCGTATAAACGTCTGGTTCCTCTAAGCAGTAAACACCCTGGTCTTCCAGGCCACATCCTTGCTCCCTTTTCTCATTTTCTTTCAAATGCAAGTGAAAGAAAAAAAAAATAGAAAAGTGGCAATATCAGTGATAAGGGCAGGGAATGCATTTTTAAAAGAACACTGAAACAAAATGTTTTTTGAGCCTGGTACCTTTTTCAGCTTTATTCTCCCCTTTCTTGTTCTTGGCAACAGCAGATAAGAAATCAGCTGGGGGTGATCCATAAAGAAGGTTCACCCTCTTAGAGTAGTTTTAAAATAAATATTTTCAATAACAACATTAAATAGTTAATAATTAAAACCTGAGCATGTTTATCACTAGAAGGGGCTGAAGTCCCTTCACTCCCATCAAATTGTCCAAAAGAGTTGGTAACAAAGTGACCAGGAATGTAAGCTCTGAGCCTGGATTTCCAGAGGCTTGGGAGACCTGCCAGGAGTGGTTGTGCCCTCTCTTCACCTCTCCGTGGTGATATGGCCCCTCATCCCATGGCCCGTCAGTGTTCCCCTGTGTTAAAACCTGCCCTCAGAAAAAGGGCTGAAACCCGCTGGTTGTATCTTGTGCTGGGAAAGGGGAATCACAGTCATGCTCATAACAGGAACTTTAAGATGATATAGCAGTAGCATCATTTGGTAGATGAGGAAACGGAAACCCTGACAGGTGATGTGTCTCATCCAAGTTTCCATAGCAGAGCTGGAAAAGACGCAGCTCCTTGGCCCCTGGGAGAAGGTTTACTCTGCCAAGGTCCAGGTCCAGTCTGCCCCACTCTGATGGATGAAAGGAGGGCCTTCCTCCATGTCACCAGCTATCACTATGGGCCACCCCAGAGGCCTGTCTGTAGGGGATGGGATCCTACAGCAGAGCCCTTGTCTCAGTGCCTCCATCTGACCAGAGCTCACTAAGAATATGCAGTGGGGACTCTGATAAAAACAAATCAGAAGCCAGGGAAACAGAAAGAGGAAGGATGGCAGAACCACCCAGATGGCCACGGTACCTGCTTTTTTTGCAGGCAGGACAAACCATCTCCCTGGTAGAGGGTGCAGTTGCTGCCCATTTGGAGAACCCTTAGCTAAAATGCAGACAGGAATATCTCCCATCTAAAGAGAGAAGCCTTAGGATTTTAATACTCCCTATGTCTTTGGCCTAGAGTCTTACCCTTAGACCTCCCTGCCCAGATATCCTATGGTAATCCATTATCATATTTGCCATAGTTTTCTGAGATAAATTTGGAAAAATTATGGTGTGTAGAGGAAAGGATTCTGAACCTGGAGTCAGAAGAGTTGGATTTATGTCCTGTTTACGCTCTTTACTACCATCTAATCAAGGTTGAAAGTTAGAGCTAATTTTTTTGAAAGGCAGGACAACATTCAAAACCATTTATTGTTGTAGTTTAGTTTGAAGTCTTATAATGTGGTGTCTCCAGATTTGTTCTTTTTTGTGTAAGATTGCTATGGCTAATTGGGCTCTTTTTTGGTTCCAAATGAAGTGTAGAATTATTTTTCTAGAACAGTGTAATATGACTTTAGTATTGTGATGGAGATTGCACTGAATCTGTAAATCGCTTTGGGCAGTATGGACATTGTACGAATGTTGGTTCTACCAAGCCATGAGCGTGATTATGTTTTCCCATTCATTTGTGTCATCTGCAGTTCCTTTCCTCTGTTCTGTAGTTCTCCTGGTAGAGTTCTTTCATGACCTTGGTTAAACACATTATATTCCTAGGTATTTTATTTTCTTTGAGCTTTGATTTGACTCTCAGCTTGACTGTTATTAGTATACAGAAATGCTACTGATTTGTGTACATGGATTTTGTAACCAAGACTTCACAGGATTTATTTACTAATTCTAGGAGTCTTTTGATGGGATCTTTGTACATCCACCTGTGTATCCAAAGCTGTATCTTCTAGATTCTAAGAAGCCATTGACTCTAAGACACAGTGTTGAGTCACAGCTTTGGGGAGTTGCAAAAGAAAAAATCATTTCTACCTTAAATATGCACATTAATTGTAAGACACAGGATTTGTGAAATGTCAAGTGTGGAGATTGAGCTTCTTGGAATGACAAAAATATTAATAGCTGTATTGTTACCATTTTGAAGGGAAACTGGCCTGGATATGGGCAGAGGAAGTTTGTGATTATAAGGCTGCTTATCTGACTGGTAGAACGTTCCCAAATAGTCACGCTGTTGATTCCCCACACTCCTCCAGTATTCCATTTCCCTGTCACTTACACTTGCTGCCAGTTTGGCGAAGGACCTTTGTGTCATTTGCTGCTTAGTTTTTCCAGGCAAACACTGGCTCACTGACCAGAGACAGCTGTTCACTTGTGTGGTGCTCAGCAAGCCTCAGACAGTGAAATAAAAACATGAAACCATAAAACAAAGATGTCGATTTTAACATCCTGCCTGTATCATTTCAGTTTATGAAAATAAGTTGCTCAATGAAAAAATGAAACTGTTTACAATGTCTCCCTAAAAAAAGGGGAAGATTCAACTCAATGTCCTAAGCTTAAGAAGACTAAGAAGAGCTGTATACTAGAGACAGTTACCCACAGGAGCCGGAGAGCCTGCATTTGAGCCTTCTGGTTAATATAGTTACACCCCTAGTTGGTGTATGACTGCTGTCTGTTTCTAATGAGTGACGGTTCCTTGTTTGTCAGACAGGCCTGAAAACAACACCAACTTCAGAGTTGTTTCTGACAGCAGCGTGAGTTAATACATGTAAAACATGACAGCATCCCGCACTTAGTAAGCTCTCAGTAAATGTGAGCTCTAATAATAATCGGTAGTCACATTATTAGAATTAGTAGTATGCACAGATTTAAAATTTGTACTCCCTGGAGTCAGGGGCAGAAAGATTTTTTTAAAAATTAACTATTTTCCCTGGTAAGGTTGGTTATTAAGAGTTAATTCCTAACCCAACTGATCTGATCGAAGTGGCTTTTGCCCAAGAAACTCCTCTTCTAAAAGGAATGAATCTTCAGAAAAAAGTCTTGGAATGTGTCACGTTACCTGGTAATGTTTGGAAAGGGATGGGAAATAGGTTCCTCTTGTACTCCCTGCTACATTCCAGTTTAAAAAATTACTTATAAGGCCATGTTATTTCATTTTCCAAGAAAAGTTTCCCTATGTTCAAAACAAATTTGAGCTAGTTATTCAGATGAATTCATTACTGTGGGCTTCAGATGATGACAGTATTTTTTGGTGCTTGAGTGTGGGTAAATGCTCAGCTAAGTAGAAGACACATCGTAGAAGACACATTTCCAGGTGCTTGGTATACTATCTGAGCCGGTCCTTACCGAGCATGCACTCTGCGCTATGCAGGGTTACATTACTTAAATAATAATTCAGTGATTTGGGTACTCTGTTTTCATTTTGTAGCTGAGAAAAAGTGAGGCACAGAGTGGTGAAGTGACATAAGATTATTACCACTCATTCTGGTTTGGAGACTGGAAGGCAGGTGTTTTATCAGTGCCAAAGCCCTGCGGGCCAAGCTTCTCTGCCTCAGTGGGTGCTGCTGTGTAACTGGAGGGCACAGCCCTCCTCAGGCTTTCCTGTGAGCCCTGGCCTCAGAGCAGGGCAGCAGGGTGGGATGTTCTGCCCCCTGTGGATTTCTGCTAGCCCATCGTCCTACCTGGAAACCCAGATGGTGAGCAGAGAAGCCTTAGGCATGGGTGTAACAGCATGTGCAGGGGTCATCAATGGCTCCAGAGCCTGAATAGAAACTGCAGGGCCCTCCTCTTGCCTGGAACTGCTCCCTGCCACCCTCCCTTCCTTCCTTTCCTTCCTTCCTCCTGTTCCCCCCCCCCCCTTTACTGGGAAACTCTGCCCCTTGGCTACAGCATCAACTTTCCTACCTCCTTTCAAGTACCAGCAAAATCATCCTATGAGGCCTATGCACCATGTATAAGGAAAACTGAATTAGCACATGGGAGGTCTCTAAGACATACATGAATAAATGGTAAAGATATTTGGAAGTTTCTTTGATTGTAAGTCCCTTAAGGGCGAGAACTTTGTCTGATTACTATCTCTCTAGAATTTAGTGTAGTGCCCAGCACATAGTAGGTGCCCAAGGAGTATCAGGTACCTGGTATAGAAGGTGCAAAGGATCGGGAGAAACACCTAAACAAGAAAAGATTACTTTGGGTTTTATTTTCCAAAACACAGTGTTTAAAAGTGTTTTTTAAAGTCCTGCCAACCCCCAAATATTTCATGGACATCTCAGCTCTGCAAGGATCTTCCTATTTCATCTCACTCTCCTCCTGTTCCTGCTCTGTTCTGGAAGTTCTCAGGTTATCAGGGAAAGCTCTAAAGGTGCAGGGCTGGTGGTAGGGAGGTCAATGTGCAGAGGTAAGAGGCAGGAGTGGAAGAAAAATAAGATGTAGCACAAAAATTCAAGAGTAAGAAACGCTTCAGGCTCTTCCCAGGCAGAGCCAGCTTGGCAGGAGGGACAGCCCTTTCATCCTCACCAGGGCGGTGTCTTTGGTGAAGAGCTCCAGAGACCAGGGGCTTTAATACTTAAGGAATTTGAAGGTTATGATAATGGCTGTCACCATCCAAGATCAAACTTCTTTCTGACTCCATCTGACTTCTTTCAAATCTTAACTGTTCCTGAGGGCTGGTGTTTCTTTTCAAAACAATTGAGATATGTAAACTCAAGCTTGGGGAGGAAGCCTGTGAGGAGGGCCTGGGGTTAGGTTTCAGAGGAAGAAAAAAGAGGGGATTTCTCTTTGATGGGAGCATCTGAGGAGATGAGATCTCCATGGAGATGGTACCAAAGGGCGTGCGACAGGAGGCCTCCTGGAAACCTCATCCTGGGAGGTGGAGGCAGTTCTGAGAAATGAGCTCGCAGGGGCCCTGGGAGAGTCCTGCAGAGCCCTGAAGAGCTTTGGTTGCCATGGAGAGCCTCATTGCTCCGTCACGACAGATTTCCTCACCAGCATCTAAGGCATGACAAGGAAGTCTGAGAAGGGGAAGGAACAACTGAGTCCAGCCCTGCTAAGTCACTGTGGTTGCCCTCTGCCCCTTATGTTTCTTTAGAGATTCTCAGGACTGGTCTTCACCGCCCAGCTTTGAGTCAAATATTGGTTAAACTGAGTTCTGAGTTCAGCCTTTTCCAGACAAAATTACTGGGGCCTACAGTTTGTCCATCTCTCTTACCCGGCTGTTACTTGTTTTCCTTGACTTCTGAAAGTCGTGTGTTTTGGTGCCCCCCCCCCGCCCCACAAGCAATTTCAACTTTCTCTTTTGCCTAGACCAGCTGGAGTTCCCTGTTAGTCCAGCTCAGTATCATGTTCCCTCAGACCATGTTGTTTTAGCCTGTCCCTGACACTCAGCACGAATTTGTTCAGCTCTCACCCTCAAAAACCTCTGCGTCTCAGCCCAGCCCTGGGGCTGAGTGGATTTTTTAACTTGACAGGTAAAGACTTGAGAGATCCAAAATCAAATTTGCACGTGCCCCAGCCCATTCAAGTATGTAGAATCACAATCCTTGAGTACAAAACATACAACACATGCACGCGTTAGGCCTCCTTATGAAGGCGGGCTCTGACATACTTCCTTCCTTCTCTGAAACTCTGAATTTAAACCAAAGGAAATGTCCCCTCAACTTGGGCTTAACTCTAGGCAAAAACGATAACGGCCAACATCTACGATATAGCACTGACATTCTGCTAAGCACTTCTCAAGTATTTTCTTACTTACTATGGTTGTTCTCACGACAGTCCTGTGGGATGGATGGCATTATCACCATTTTACAGGTAAATCTGGAACTTAGAAAGACACAGTACAGTGGACACTCCAGCAACATGGGTTTGAACAGTGCTGGTCCTCTTATAAGTGTTTGCTTTTTTTTTTTTTTAAATATTGGAAATATTTTTGAAAATTTGCAACAATTTAAGAAACTTGCAGATGAACTGCATAGCCTAGAAATAATGACCAAAAATTGAGGATGAGTTAGGTGTGTCCTGAATGCATAAAATTTAAGTAGATACCAGTCAATTTTATCATTTACTACTGTACAATATAAGAAAATACTAGCTTGTTTTATCACTGACTACCATAAGATATATACAAATCCATTGTTAAAAGTTGAAATGTATCAAAACGTGTGTACACACTGCTAAAATAATAATTTTGTAACCGCCTCCCGTTGAGGTGATCTCAAGTGTTTGTTGCAAGTATCTGCAGAAGACGCCCTGGGATGCTGATCATCTCTGCTTCAGCAGCTGCTTCCCCAGGAAACTGCACATCATACGAAAAAGTAATCTCTCACAGTTCTTGTGGTTCTCACATATTTATTCATCATGTTTACTGCAATACTATAAACCCTGAAATAACCCCATGGGCCCCATCCAAAGTTCCAGGAATAATGCTGAAAGTGCTCCCAAGAAGCAAAGTCATAACATTGAAAGAAAAACTTGAATTGCTTTGGAGGCACCATCGATTGAGGTCTGCCGCTGCTGCTGCCACCATTCAAACAAACAAATCATCTTGTAAACAGATAAGGTACTCATACAGAATTAATAAAACACAGCACAATACTATAAATGTATTTTCTCTTCCTTATGATTTTCTTTTTTTTTTTTTTTTTTTTGCAGTTTTTGGCAGGGGCTGGGTTTGGACCCACCACCTCCGGCATACGAGGCTGGCACCCTACTCCTTTGAGCCGCAGGCACCACCCTATGATTTTCTTAATAGCATTGTTTTTTCTAATTTTATATTAAGAATGTAGTGTATAATACACATACTATATTGCATTAAATACAATATTGTGCAAATATGGGTCAATTGACTAGTCATGGTATTGGTAAAGCCTCTGGTCAACAGGAGACTACTAGTGGTTAAGTTTTTCCTGAGTTCAAAGTTATACTGGCTCGGCGCCTATAGCTCAACCAGCTAAGGCGCCAGCCACGTACACCTAAGGTGGCGGGTTCGAATCCCCAGCCTGGACCCGCCAAACAACAATGATGGCTGCAACCAAAAAATAGCTGGGTGTTGTGGCGGGTGCCTGTGGTCCCAGCTACTTGGGAGGCGGAGGCAGGAGACTTGATTGAGCCCAGGAGTTGGAGGTTGCTGTGAGCATGTTGCTATGGCACTCTACCCAGGGG
>CAUYTI010022454.1:0-20084 GCA_963575145.1 Galago senegalensis
CGCCTGTGGTCCCAGCTACTTAGGAGGCTGAGGCAGGAGACTCGCTTGAGCCCAGGAGTTGGAGGTTGCTGTGAGCTGTGATGCCACAGCACTCTACCCAGGGGAACAGCTTGAGGCTCTGTCTCAAAAAAAAAAAAAAAAAAGGAAGGAAGTTCTGATACATACTACAACATGAAGACATTATACCAAGTAAAATAAGCCAGTCCCAAAAAAAGACAAATACTGCTTGATTCCACTTATGTAAGGAATCTGGAATAGTAAAACTCCTAGAAACAGAACGTGGAATAGAAGGTTACCGGGGTGAGAGGAGGGGGCAGAGGGAGTTTTTCACTGGGTACAGGGTTTCAGTTTTACAAGATGAAAAAGTTCTAGAAATCTGTTGCATAACAATGTGCACATAGTTAACAATACTGTACACTTAAATATGGTTACAATGGTAAATTTTATGTTATGTGCTTTTTACCACAATAAAAAAGTGCACCAATACCCAAACTTTATACACATACTTTGACTCTAAAAGTATTTGAAAAGAATTTAATAACTTAGCTTTCAGAGCTATTTTGGCAGTAAATCGTTTGCTTTGCTGCTGGCCTTGATTTCGCTACAAACATCATGCATTCTTGGGAGTCTTGGAGATTCTTCCAATGTGAGAAAATGTGACCTACAAATTGTTTTCATGAACAGTGACACGTTTTGAAATACTACATTTAACAAGGCATGAAGCCAACATGTCACATTTAGAGGACATTTTGGTAAACATTTACTTTCTTTTTAAATTATGGTTTTCATATTTTGGGGCCAAGACATTCCCCTCCTTAGACCTCAAGGCTTTTTATGAGCTGGAGTCCTCATGCCCATGGGTCCTGCTGGAGAAAACTGCCTGCCTCTGCCCAGAGGAAAGAACTTTTTAGTCTACCTTTGCTTCTCCCCCATCAGTTTCCAACAGTGGCTCCTGGTGACTGTCCTGCATATGTCAAGCCTTGGCCTAGGGACCCCAGAGAGGACTTCTGGAGGAGGCAGGACTTGGAAAGATGGGACCAAAGGTATTGCTGGGGGGAAGAAAGCCCAGAGGTGTAGAGAAGAGGGGAGGAAGCTGGGTGGCAGATGTGGAAGGTGGGAGGGACAGCCTTCTATGTGGGCCAGAGGGACCCAGCTATGTACAGGTGGGTTGCTGAACATAGGAGTCTGCACTGGACACATGGGGGCAGGGACTCCTGGCAGGCTCCAGTCTGGGTGACAGCCATATCAAGAAGTCTGGCCATCTGTGAGAAGCCTGGTGGGGCAGGCTGGGAGGTACTCATAACCTGGAGGGGCTGTCCTCAGCTTCTCCCTGCCCCACCAGTCTTGACACACACCCCATTTAGACAGAGAGCAGTGAATAATTTTTTTTTTTTTTTTTAGAGAGACAGAGTTTCACCTTGTCGCCCTTGGTAGAGCTCACAGCTCACAGCAACCTCCAAATCGTGGGCTTAAGCGATTCTCTTGCCTCAGCCTCCCAAGTAGCTGGGACTACAGGCGCCCAACACAACACCCGGCTATTTTTTGGTTGCAGTTCGCCAAGGCTGGGTTTGAACCTGCCACCCTCGGTATATGGGGCTGGAGCCCTACTCACTGGGCCACAGGCATCGCCCTGAATAATGGTTTTAAAACCAAGGCCTACAGTGAAGAGTGGGGGCTCTAGAGCCAGATGCCTTAGTTTCCATCCTGGCTTCAATACTATGGTAGGACCTGTTGTGTGATTGTGGGCAAGTTACTCTCCCTCTCTGAGCTTCATTTGCCCAATCTGTAAAGTGGAACAAGGGTGGCTACATTCCAGAGTGGCTGGGAACAGAGCATGCCAGAAGCCACTGGGTCACCAGACGTCAGAGGGCACCTGCCCAAGGCAAGTGCTTCAGGACATCCTCTTGCTAGTCCTCACCGGATGAGAGCTGTTCTCACCATCCCCCCCTCAACCATTGGCTGAGCCCTGAGTCTGAGCCTGCTGTGCCTGGATGCCTTGGATCCTCACCAAGGTGTCCTATCCACTTCAGAGACAAGGAGCTACAAAGTCACGTTGATGAAGTTGCCCACTCCTAGTATGATCCCCAACCTCCCCGAGAGAACAGAGAGAGAATGACCCTGCTCAAGAAGAAAGAAAGACACTGAAAGAGAAACAGATAGAAGCAGGGAGAGATAGGAAGTCAGAAAGTACAGAAGAGGGAAGGGACCCTTGAGGGGGAGGAACAGTTTGTCCTCTCAGCATCCCCTAGGGTGGCTGAGAAGGGTCTTCAGCAGAGGCCAAGACAGTAAAGGCAGGCACAGGGCAGATGGCAGCTGTCACCTGAGAGGATGCCCTGAGAAGCTGGGATCCCCAAAGTGGGCAGGGCGTGGCTTCCAGGAGGAGCTCAGCCTGCCAGAAAGAGATTTTTCATGTGGTCTCAGTCTCTGATGCCCCTTTCTCTGAGGCCTCCCTGGAGCTGCAGTCCCTCAACTCCCTCAGCCCCAGCCCCTGCGGATGAAACTGCTGCCCCTTCCCAAAGTGAGAGCTGAGGCAGGGCAAGACAAGTGACAAATGAGAAGTCCTAGATGTCACCTGCCAGCCCGTGGCTGGGAGCCCGGAGTCTTGGATTCAGATCTCTGCCACAATCCCTGAGAGCAACCAAGGACACATTCCTCTCACCGAGACTAGAGACGCTCTGAGTGGGCTTCCTGGAAGAGGTGGCACCAGGTCTAGAGGGAAAGGAGAAGGGCAGGGCTAGGAAGTGGCAACAGACAAGACATGTGTGCATTCCCTGTGCAGAGATGGCCCAGGTCTGGGGGACACAGCTTTGATTCCAAGAAGATCCAGCCCTCTGGGACCCTGCATGGGACCAGTCCCTGTGAAGCTCCTGCCAGGTTTCTCCTGGATGCACAGGAAGAAAAATGAATGTGTGAGCTAGGGGACTTGGGACAGGGCCAGGGAGGCTGCGGCTGGAACATAAACCTGTCATGACTTCTGGCGCCGTGGCAACCCCCAGCCTTTGACACGGCCCTGGCCTGACAGGAACCAGGAGTCAGGATGGAGCCACGGCAGGGGCACAAGAAAAGGAGGCAGCAGCTCCTGGTTCTCAGCCTGGCTCTTGCCCAGAGGGCCCCTGTGCACCAGTCTGCCCTACCCCCTGTTCCCACAGCTCCTGTGCACTGTGGGCATCTGTGGCCCTGACCCCTGGAAGCTCCCAGCCCATAGTTCCCTGGGGCCCCTCTGCCCTGGCCGCTCCCAGTGAGACCCTCTTGGCATCTCTGCCTCTATTCTACCCAGGACCTTCTGCCTGGCTGTCCCCATTCCTGCCATGGAGGATGCCACCCAGTCTTGCTACCCACAGCTCTCTGGACTGTTTCACAGATGCTTGCTGAATAAACAGGGGCCCTTTTGCATGGGAAGTACACAGATTCTAAGTGCACAGCTAGATGAAGTTTTACACACACCTACATCTAGGTCACTGTCTTCCAGATGAGGATCCAGAGCATTTCCAATCCCAAGACATTTCCTCATCCAGTCACCACCACCCCAGGGACAAAACCTATCCCGACTTTATCATCATCATACCTCTCACCTGCTCTTGCTCTTTGTGTGAATGGAGTCCTACAGTGTACCTTCCTTTGTCTTTACTCAACATGACGTCCAGGAAAGCCACCTGTGTTGTTGCATGTATCAATAATCCATTTTTTTTTTGAGACAGTCTCACTTTGTTGCCCTTGGTAGACTGCTGGTAGACTGGCATCACAGCTCACAGCAACCTCAAACTCTTGGGGTTACGCAGTTCTCTTGCCTTAGCCTCCCAAGTAGCTGGGACTACAGGCACCTGCCATAATGCCCAGATATTTGTTGTTGTTGTTGCAGTTGTCATTGTTGTTTTAGCTGGCCCAGGCTGAGCTCGAACCTGCCAGCATATGTGGCTGGCGCCTTAACCACTGTGCTACAGGTGCCGAGCCCAATAATCCATTCTTTATTGCTGAAGAGTGTTCTGCTGTGTGGGTGGAGGTTCTGAAATTTGCCTACTGTTCACCCATGGAGGGACATCTGTGTTGTTTCCTGTCTGGAGCTGCTGTGGATGTTCTTGCACATGTCTTCCATGGGACTAAGCACTTGTTTCTCTTGGAGAAATACCTAGGAGCAGAATTGCTGGGTCATAGGGCAGGCATGAGAACACTGACTCCTAAACAGCCCAGCATTTCACACCTGTCCCTATCCCCTCCTCAGGGGACCAACCAAAGTTCTCCACCATCTTACTCTGCTCTGGGGTCTACTAACAGAAACTCCAGATCCTTCAACCTTTGTTTTGCAGAGCAGGGAAGCTTTCTGCCCCTGCCCTTGTGGTTCTGCCCCTGCCCTTCAGCCCAGACTCAGGTTCCTTGTGCTCTTCCCTGGGCATACTCCTCACAGCTGAAGAGCCCCTGGGTTTGCTCTTTCCCCCAAGGGCACACAGAACTTACTTCCCACAGGCTGAGGGCACCTCTCATGGCACCTTGGGACTATCTAATTGGGGTCTTGTCATCAGGATAGGAACTGCCCCAGGACAGAAACTGAGGCCAAGTTCTACCAGTACCTGGTGGCCAGTATGCAGCCTGGGACTCACAGAAAGGTGGAGTGGAGAGAACAACTTAGGGACAAATGTCCCTACTTTGGGGACTCAGTCTACAGATGTGGGCTCAAGGTCCAATCTCTCTGCTTAGGACCTCAGTATGGGCCTGGAGTTTCTCCAGGCTCTGGATAGGACTCAGACCTGTTCTTCCAATCACCGTGGTCACTGAGCCTTGGACCCAACGCAGGCAAATTGGGGATGACCAAGGCCACATTGGCCACATCCTCCCTTGGCCCTAAGCAGCCCAAGCTGGGAGCAAGTCCATGGCAGGAGGAGAAGGGGCCTCCCATGCTGTCTTGGCAGAGAAGGGCTCCTATCAATGTCTCTGCCACTTAGAGACCCCTCTGGAGCCAGTGGCTGGTCAGAGGGGCCCAGGCTGGGCCCTGGGGCAATGAGCAGAAAGGCACCGTGATCAGAGGTGTTGGTCCCCACCCTGCCTTTGGCCTTCAGCCCAGACTCAGGTTCCTCTCTTCCCAGAAGTTCGTCCCCCGGAATGGAGTTACGTGCTTTGAGCTCATTAACCTTTTGAACCTTCCAGAAAGGGGGTGGAAATGCCCTGCCTCATCCTATTGCTGAGGAAGCTGGGGGTGGGAATGGGGAATGGCAGGGGACCACTCAAGGCTGCTATTGGAGACTGGAGATCTGAGGGTCCTGGGCAGGGGCTGAGTTCCCAGGGAGCCTCCACAGATCTGCACAGTGGAAGGGGGAGAGCTGGACAGCCCTCCCTAGGCCAGGGCCACCTTAGGCAACCCCCAGCGGTTCTTCCAGTCTGCACTGCAAACTCCAAATGTGCACTCATGACTTACCTGCTTAAAGCCCCTAAAGGGTCCTCTGCAGCTCTCTGGGCATAGTCCTGGCACCCAGACCCTTCCCAGACTGGCTGCCTGCCCAGCTCCCTTGGTCTCCCCTGCCTAGGCTCCTGCAGGGTCTAGGACTTGTTCCTCAGCAGCACCCACATGTCTAGGCTGTAGGCGCGGCTCCCTTCATCCCCACTTGCTGGGCAATGAGACCCCTCAAGACCCTTCAGCACCCCGCCCCAGCTGGCTTCCCTGTGTTCCTCACCCTGATGGCACTTATCACCCTGCAAAAGGAGGTTGTTGTCTATGAAAGGAAGTTATTTATGGTTTGGCCCAAAGGACTTCAAGGCTCACACAAGAGAATTATTCAGCCCAGGTACCAGTGCTTCCCCCGGAGTCTCCCTCACCTCCCTGGGCTCAGCTGAAGCTTCTCAGGTGGCAGGCAAAGGCAGTCTGAGTGTCATATCTCTCTGTCCACTGCTCCCTGCCTGTCTCCCTCACTCCCTTCACCCCACTAGGGACAGATATAGAACATGCATCTTGGGAGATATTCTTGAGGTCTTTGTGGTTCAGAGGAGGACAAACCCCTCGAGGTCAGAGAATCATGGGCAGGAGCAGGAAGAGGCATTTCAGATGGGCTGGGAGGGTGAGCAAGATTGGGCTCCAGGTGGAGGGGGTAGCAGGTGGGTGGAGTGTGCACAGGCTGGTGTGAGCCCTCAGGCTGTCCTCCTGGTGACATGGAAAACTCAAACTTGCCCAGCAAGCAGGTATTCTGGCCCCTGCAACAGAATCCCCAGAGGAATCCCAGGACAGTCTGCATTTCAGCCAGGGCTCACTAATGGGACCTGGGAGGAGGCCCCAGAGAGACCCCTCTCTCAGCTCACTCTCCTTGCATCTTTACGCCCCTGAGCTGGGAACCTTCTCCAGGGATGTCACTTTGATGGAGTCAGACCTGGGAACATCCTTGCCCCAGGTGCTTGGACAAGCTGATTCCCTCTTCCTCACCTCATACCCCTCACTTGCCTGGATTTAGACCCCTCCGTGTAAGGAAGAGTTCCCAAAGAGCCCCAGTTCCCATGCCAAGAGGAGGTGTAGTCACACATCACAGGGACAAGTGGGGAGTTGCCTAGTTTCCCACAGGGGTCGCCTCTGGGCACCTGGAGCTCCTGCCTCAGGGGGCAGCAGTATCTGGAGGAGAGGCTGGACATGGAGAAAATGTCGGGGGCAGTTTCCGCAGGGGAGGGGGCTCCAGGGGTGAGTCCCTGTGCACTTACCAGCTTCAGGGAATGGGTGTGAATGGTTTCTGTCCCTGATACCTGCTCTTTCTCTCTTCTCATTCCTGCCTCATTTTGCCTCTTTGCTCACTGGGCCCAGCCCTGGAGCAGAAGCAGTTTCCTGATTTTACCTTGTGTTTGTTGGAAAATGGTCATGCCCGTCTCTGGGCCAGCTTGGGATGAGAGATGAGCTCCCATGGCTTGTCAGAGTTAAAACAAAGGAACAAGAAAAAAGTGGAGGACATATGAGAGGGGATGCAGAGAGAGACAGACAGAAGTGCTTGTGTGCCCTGTCTTATTGTTTGTCCATTTATCAGGATGATGTCAGGTGATGTGGGCATCACACTGGGCATCATTTCCTGGCTCAAGATCATGGCCCTGGCCGGGCCCAGTGGCTCATGCCTGTAATCCTGGCACTCTGGGAGGCTGAGGTGGGTGGATTGCTTGAGCTCAGGAGTTCGAGACCAGCCTGAGCAAGAGTGAGACTCTGTCTCTACTAAAAATGGAAAAACTGAGGCAAAAGGATCATTTGAGCCCAAGAGTTGGAGGTTGCTGTGAGCTAATACACCACACCACTCTACCCAGGATACCAGCTTGAGACTCTGTCTCAAAAAAAAAAAAAAAAAAAATCATGTCCCAAAGTCTATTTCTAAGAATTTGTTCAGGACTTGGAGTGCTCAATGGGCTGGTGTGGCCACTCCCTGTGGGCAGTGGGAGGGAGCCAGTGTCACCCACCAGCCTCTGCCACCCTACAGGGACCCTCATGTTCCTCCATCTACAGACCTCTTACCCATCCTTCAAAACCACAACTGTACCCTTCCTCTAAGCATCCTCCAGACAGGATTGGCAGATGGAGTGTGTTTCTCTGTCTTTCAAAGGCCCCGGTCACTTGTGCATGTCTAGCTGCCACTGAGACAGGCTGGCTTTGGAAGGCCAGGACTACATGTCAGTGTCTAGCATGGCTAGCTGAGGTTGGTGACTGTCTGATGAGTATGGGAGGGAGGGAGCGAGTGAATGGGGAGGGACTGAGTGACCTAAGAGCCAGAGCTGGGCATCCTTTTTCCTCTTATCCACTCTTTTCAAGGGTGAGGAGGTTGAGGCCCAGGGCAAGGCTCTAGTTCTGGCACCCTGACATCCACCTTCCCCATGAGCAGATCCCACAATGTGGCTCCCTCCCTGCTCCATAGGGAAATGGTCAGTGGCTTTAAGGGGCCTGGTATCCTGACTCAGGCCTTTCCCTCTAGCTAGTCCTGGACTCCCAGGTCCCAGAAGAACCCAGAGCAGCCAGCACGGCTGGGGTTTCCAATCGGGACTCTGGCTGGGAGGGAACCCCAACCACCCCATACTGGGCTCTCCACCACACCTGGGTTCAGATTCTGGATTCAGCACATGGCAGATCTTGAGGAGATGACTTAAGTCTTTGTGGCCAGGCTGTGTCTGTTGTGGGGGAGGAAGGGGTAAATCTGGCCTGCAGAGGCCTGTAGTTGGGGAGAAAGGTTATCTGGGTCTGTCCAGCATTCAGTTTGGGGATGGGAAGACCAGGTAACCTGGGGAAAGATAGAGCTGGGGGCAATTTCAGGCTTGCCCGTGCTGGCACAAGGGGCCTCTGGGATGTCCAGTCAGAGACTTCCAGAGGGCCAAGGACATAGGAGACGCAGCTGAGGGGAGAGACCAGGGTTGTCAGCAGGCATGGGAGGGGCTGAGGCACTGGAAGGAGGTCTGCCCAAGGAGTGGGAACTGAGGAAGAGGGTGCAGGCTCAGCATATGGGAGTGGTAAGCTCGGCTGCACAAGCGTTTACTCCAGATGGGGGAGGACCCTACACTCCCCACCTCCCAATCCTAGAGCATAGTGGGTACGTTCTACTCAGGAGGGATTTGGGGGAGGAAGTATTCTCAAGGGAGAGGTGGAAAAATGAAGAATGGGACATTCGGGGGCCCTACCCTCTCCAAATGGCAAAATCTCCCTGTCCTCTGAGACTTGGGGGTCAGCCCCTGCAGAGTCCCCTCTGCACAACCCCACCCAGCCCCTGCAGTTCTCTGTCTGTCCCCTATCCCGTCTGGAGACCAGAAAGCAGGAAGGCTCTGATTCCATGGGATTGGCACAAAGGCAGCTGTGCCCCTCTGGGTCCTTTTTTGCCCTTCTCCATCCTGCTCTGTGCCTAGGAGGCTGGCCAACATGGGCAGTGCCCCTCAGAGGCCCCTGCCCTCTGGCTCAGGTGAGGTCCAGTGCAGTCACCAGCAGTGATCAGAGGGCAGGAGGACAGAGGCCCGCTCCCTCTGGGGGAGTCATCCCTCAGCCGTTGCTCCTGCTGGGGACCCTCACCCATGGTCATTGTTGTCTGGTTCTGAAAACATCACTGCTTTCCTCCCGTCAGCCCCATTAGAGCCAGTCCTGGGTTACCCTCTCTCCTTTGTCCCCCTGATGCCGCCCACACCCCAACAAACATTCTCGATCACCTAGCAAGTCAGCATGCCATCTGTTTCCTGCCAGGGCCCGACCCACACAGGCGTGGATAAAGGTTATAGAGTACAGGATCTTAGAGTTCACTCCATCTGACCTTTGCTTTTCACATAATGGAAAACTGAGGGCCAGAGAGAGGAATAACCCATCCAGGGACACCCTGTCCCAGAGTCAGGGCTCATAGTTGCTCTGAAAAGGCTATGAAGAGGCCAAATCTCAATTCACAGTAGTTGGAAGTCTGTCCCTGTCCTGCACTTCCCAGCCTGGGTACCCATGATACTTGAAGATTTCCTCCAGGGCAGGACGGATGTGTCTGCTCAGGATAATAAACCCATCAGGGCTATTTGCACCACTCAGAGGCAGGCCATCTGGGACCCAGTCAGTGTCCTCCTCCCCTGACCTTGTGCCCCAGAGGGCGAGGCCCTTCCTCAAGGTATGGGTGTCTCCCAGCCTCTCCTCTGTCCCTCACCTGCCCTCTCCAAACCACCTACCAGCAATATGTTGCTGCTCCTGCTGGGGCACCCTTCCCCTGTCTACCTGGCCTGGGGGTAGACAGGGGAAGGGTGTCTCCCCCTCCGCAGGAAGTCCCCTCTGAAACCCCAGATAGTCCAACTCTTCAATAACCTTCCCTCCTTCCTTCGTGCTGTCCTCCCTCTGCAGTGGTAGGAACCTTGCAGCAGAACCTTGCCTCTGCCTTCTTCAGGCCTTGCATGGAGCAGCGCTGTTGGTCACTGCTGCGTGCCCTGGATTAGCTTTGCAGCTGGGGTCTGCTCAGGGCTGAGTCTGTGCTGCTCTTAGGAGATGCAGCTTCACATATATGCTTTTCACATAATGAAAAGCATCCTGCCCCCACCTACCCAGAAGTGTGGAGACATGTGGGGGAAGGTCTAGAACTATAGTCCACAACCCCTGGGCTGAGGACCAGTACTGGTCTGGGGTCTGTTAAGAGCCAGGCTGCACAGCAGATGAGCATCAGGCAAGTGAGCAAAGTTTCATCTGTATTTACAGCCAGTCCCCCTCACGCTCATCACTGCCTGAGCTCCACTGCCTGTCACAGCAGCAGCAGCAGATTCTCATAGGAGCATGAGCCCTCTTCTGTCAACTGTGCATGTGAGGGATCTAGGTTGTACACTCCTTATGAGAAACTAATGCCTGACGATCTAAGGTGGAGCTGAGCTGATGATGCCAGCACCAGAGAGCAGCTATAAATAGAGATTAACATTTGAAGAGGGGTTTGACTGCACAGAGACCATAATAAATCAGTTGTCTTCTATGAAACTGGTCCCTGGTGCCAAAAAGGTTGAGGACCACGGGTTTAGAAGCTGCACCTTTTGTGTACTCCAGAAAGAAACTGGAGGAAGGGGAGGCAGATGCCCAGAGTCCTCTAGCCAGGCAGAGAGGCAGACTGGGGAGAGGGGCCACAGGAGGATGTTTGGATGGGATGGTTGACAAGTGCTAAACACATGACCTTTGGGTAAGAAGAGGTTGATTGGGTGGGACAGGTCCATAGTCTTCATAGCTTCACCTTGGTTTAGCTTCACTGCACCTTAGGGGACCAGGGTTACCATTCTCTTTTTACAGACAGGGACACTGAGGCTCACAGAGAGGCTTCTTCTGCCCCAGGTGACAGCTGAGCTGAGATGCTGAGCCTCACCCATGGGCCTGCATTCCCTTGAGAACTGTACCAGATCTGGGGGCAGTGGCACAAGAAGATTGTCCCAGTGTGTGATGTCCCACATAGGCAGGAAGGTGTTGCAAACATTTATTTCTAACAGGGACTGACCCAAGCTCTGGGCTAAGGAAGCTTCCCCCACCTTTATCTAGAAACAATCTCTCTCAGGGCTCAGGAAACTTCAGGGCCTGTCCCAGTCCAGGCTGCAGAGTCTGGGCCAGGGAGAGGCTGGAGGCAGATGGTGCCCCCAGAAGCCCTCAGGAGCTCCCTGCAGCCAGAGTGGACTCATGGTGGGTGGTGTATCTGCTCACATTCCCTGTCCCATCCTGGCCCGAGATGGGGGCGCTCCTGCAGCTGTGGAAGCTTGGGTGGGAGGAGAAAGGGAGTCACATGGATGGGGAACGAAGAGCTGGGTACAGGTCTTGCAGACTCAGCATAGGTAAAACTGAGGCTTCATTGGCAGAGTAGAGTTAACCAATGGGAGATCTTGCCAAACCTGCCCCTCCCTTCATGGCTATGATCATGGCCAGGCCCCTACACTCTCTTCCATCCCAGCACACCCAATCCTTCTAAAACAGAGACATTGTTCTGTCTCCCCTGACCAAGACCCACCACTGGCTCCTACAGTCAGTAGAACACAGCCCAGGCCCTCAGCTGGGTACCTGGCCCCTCCAGCCTCACCTGGCTGCCTGCAGCCCTCCTGTCCCAGGAGCCCCCACACCTCCCACCTCCCTGCCTACCCCTTCCTGAATGCCCCCTTCTCTCCCCTCCTCCCTTAACCATATCTGGGCCCCACTTTCCCTTTCCTCTAGAAGACCCTTGCACATCCCCTATGCGCTGTGCCCCAGCAGCAAACTCTGTCTGGTTCTTGTAGAGATACCTGGCCTGAAAGCAAGGGGTGTCCCCTGCCTGCCCCACTTGCAATCCCACATGCCAACACCAGGGGGCGAAAGTACCTGCTTGGATGGAGGATGGGGGTGGGGAGGGAGGAACAGGAAAGGAGGTAATGGCCATGACCCCACCCCCTACCCAGGGGACACCGGTGGGCTCACCCCTGTTCACTCACCAGGTGTATATGAGCACAGTGAGAAGGGCAGCGAGAAGGATGGCGAGGAAGATCGACAGGATGGCAATGATGACAACGGTGCCTGGGCTCTGGGGCCCCCTGCCATCCTGGATTGCCTGGGCTGAGAGTGATGCTAGGGGCGCACAGGCAGGTAGAAAAAGAGATTTCATTAGACCCGAAAAGGAGACCCTGCCACACCCAGGCCACCTGCAGATCCAGAATGGTCAAGGTGCCTCTAATCGACAGACCAGCCTGTTCTAGCCCACTCCAGTCCTCAGTCCTCAGGAGCCTCCAGCCCCCCTCCCCCCCCCCTCCCCTTGGGCCCTGTTCCCACTGTTTGACCTGCACCTCTGGCTCCTACCTTGGAGCAGCTGGATCTTGCTGGACCACTCTGTCTCAGCCACAGGTCCCTTGTCATTCATCACTAAGAACTTCACCCTAAACAGAACACCCAACATTGGGAGTGGGGGTCCCCTAGGTTCTGAAAACCACTAGGCCCTGGTGTCTGTGGTCTGTTCCCTCCATCCTAACAGAAGGGGTTCTAGTCCAGGTGTGATGTTTCCAGTTATGTGCCTTGGGTGCAGCCCTCACCCTCTATGGGCCTTAGTGCCCTGATTTGGAAAATAGGGGGAGGAGATTAGCTCTCACAGCACAGAACACAAGTGAACCAAGCACTTAGTGAGGGGAGCCAGGGGCTGAGGCCAGTCACTGCCCAGCAGATGCTGTGTCTGGACGGACAGACTCCACCTGAGTGGTCCAGATGGCCATGGGGACCATGGCTTGAGATTGGGGAGGGGAACTTCTGCTCAAGAAAAGTGGGATCATTCAGGTAGGAAACCAGCCCCTGTCCCCTCCTCATCCTCCTTTTTTTAGAGCTAGGGTAGGAATCCAGGTGCCCTACTTGGGCCCCTGTGAACATCCTGAGAGCTGCCCCAGTTTCAGGTTTGGGTGCAGGCAGAGCTGTTCACCTGTAGGGGCCTGGGCCTGGCAGGGGGTAGTTGCAGCCCATAGTTGTTGGGGCACAGTGGGTGTTGTTGCCAACTCGGAGAATACTGAGCTGGTTGCTGGCCCGGCTGCCAGAGTAAAGTGCCCGGTAGGCCATCAGTGTGAGGTAGTAACGAGTCCAGGAGAAGTTGGCAGGAGCAGGGCTATCCTCTACCCTCTGTGGGGCCTTAAAGTTTGGGGTAGCTAGGGGTGACAATATAGTCAGATATGGGGGCCACATGGGCAGGACCCCATCCCCACCCCACCTCACCAGGCCTGACCCCCCTCCCTAATTGCCCCCCTCACCTGTTGCTCCTGTCAGGCTTGTCTGCCCATTTCATAGAAAGAAAACCCAGGCCCAGCCCCAGTGGCACCCACCATTGCTGTAGGCCACTACCAGGCAGATGATGTCCTTATCTGAGATGTTGGGGCCACTGAATATGCCCTGTGGCTGCTCCAGCGTGAAGGTGGACTGGGTGAGCCGCCCCGCCAGGGTGGCTTCTGAGAGCTGGGGCACATAACTGATGTGCTCTGGGTGGGTAGAAGGGGAAGGACAAAAGGAAGAGGCTGAAGAAGGCAACAAGCCCCGGCAGCACTGATGCCCTCAGCCCAGTCTGAGAGTGGGAGACACAGACCTCTCTTGGGAGCCTCAGTCTGACCGAAGAGTTAGGGGCACTTCCTGCGAAGTTGGGTCAGGCATTATCAAGATGTCTCCCTGGCAACTTTGTTGCATGGGTGGGTGGCCCCTGGCCCTTCTCCTGACTGCTGGGGAAGGCACTATGGGAGGTCTGGGGTCTCTGACTGCTGGGCCAGACCCAAGGAAGGGCAGACATGGAAGCAAGGGAGGCTCTTTGCCAGTGGCAGAACCTTCTCCTGAGCCTTGTTAGGAGGCTGGACTCTGCTCCTGACATGTCCAGGGATTCTGAGCTTGAGTCCCTCCAGCCCCCTGACCTCAGTCAGATTGGTTTGTCTTTTTTGTGTGTGAGACAGAGTTTCACTTTGTTGCTCAGGCTTGAGTGCTATAGCATCAAGCCTGGGTCACGGCAACCTCAAACTCCTGCGATCAAACGATCCTCCTGCCTCAGCCTCTGAAGTATCTGGTACTACAGGTGCCTGCTGCAACACCTGACTGATTTTTCTATTTTTATTTTATTTTATTTATTTTGAGACCAAGTCTCACTTTATCACTCTTGGTAGAGTGCCATGGCATCATAGCTCACAGCAACCTCAAACTTTTGGGCTCAAGAGATTCTCTTGCCTCAGCCTCCCAAGTAGCTGAGACTATAGGCACCTGCCACAATGCCTGGCTATTTTTAGAGGCAGGGTCTCACTCTTGCTCAGGCTGGTCTTAAACTTGTGAGCTCCGGCAATCCGACACACCTCGGCCTCCCAGAGTGCTAGGATTACAGGCCTGAGTCACCGGGCCCGGCCTTAATTTTTCTATTTTTATTTATTTATTTTTATTTTTATTTTTTGAGACAGAGCCTCAAGCTGTCACCCTGGGTAAAGTGCCATGGCATCACAGCTCACAGCAACCTCCAACTCCTGGGCTCAAGTGAGTCTCCTGCCTCAGCCTCCCAAGTAGCTGGGACTACAGGCACCTGCCACAACGCCCAGCTATTCTTTGGTTGCAGCCATCATTGTTGTTTGGCAGGCCCAGGCTGGGGATTCGAACCCACCACCTTAGGTGTATGTGGCTGGCGCCTTAGCTGCTTGAGCCACAGGCGCCAAGCCAATTTTTCTATTTTTAATAGAAATGGGATCTTGCTCTTGCTCAAGGTAGTCTCAAACTCCTGAGCTTAAGCAAGCCTCTTGCCTCAGCATCCCAGAGTGCTAGAATTATAGGCATGAGACACCGCACCCAGCCCAGATTGGTTCACTTAATGAGAGGCTTGGAAGGGGTTCAAGGGATGATGCAGGAAGGTCCCCTGACTGAGACCCCAAGCTGGATACTATCCAAAGGGGTCTGTGGTCTCTGGGGCCACGTCTCACCCAAGCTCCAAAACATCTTCCTTATCAACACTGTCCTCATTCAGGTCCCTATAACCTTCCTTGGGAAAAGCTATAGGGCAGGGACAAGCAGCCTGGGGCCCTATGCCTGAGAGGACTCAGACCACCCACCTCCTCCTTGACCCCCCTGAGGGAAGGAATAGACCCACAGTGTCCATCTCTCCCGAATACCCAATACTGGACTCTCCGCTTCAGTTTAGTACAATTCATTCCCATTGATTCAACTCAACTCCAAAGGTTCAGGATAGAACCTTCCTGGGGGAATGGAAGGGTGGCTTCAGTCTGAGGGCCCCTGCATGCAGTAGGCCTCTGCACTTAATGTTTAGAAAGAGGAGTGGAGTGGCAGAGATGGAGTCGGGTGCTGCACCTCTCAGCCTGTCTAGTTTAAGAGCAGATGAGGGAACAATGGTGGAGGCCCCATCAGAGCTTCCTGGGCTGACATTGACCTCCAGGACTTCTTTACACCTCTCCTCAGGGAAAGAGGGAAGGGAAGGAGAGCCATGTGTGAGAATTGGGGATGAGAACCCCAAAGGAAGAGAGGCAGCCTTGTGGCCCCCTAGTCTTGAGGAAGAGCTGAGTGTGTCTTGTGGTAGCTTGTGGTGGGCTGTCTCTCCTGACCTACCCAGGATCTGGTCCCCAGCCCTGAGCCAGCACCCATTTGCACTTACCCAGGCCCATCCGGGTCTGGACACAGGTCAGCAGTACCAACAGCGGCATGAGGAGCTGGGACTGTCCCCTTCTGTGCCCCATGGCAAGGCCAAGCACCCAGCCGTCTGTCAGTCTATCCTGTCCAAGGGTCTGTCTGAAGCGTCCACTGCCCTGAAGGTTCCTCTGCCTGTGCTGGACTGGGGAGGCTGCTCCTGGCCTCTCCTGCTGCCCTTCCCAGGTGCCCCCTCCTCCCAAACAACTGGTTGGACAGGTTTGGGGCAGAATCTGCAGGCCCCATGGACTTAGCATCAACCAGGGAGGGTCTGAACAGAACAATCAGTTGCAAGATGAGCCTAGACACTCCCACCCCCACCCTGGGAAGGCCTGGCCAGGGAGGGGCTGAGAAGGCAGAGGCTGCCCGTGACAATCCTGTCACACCCAGCCACCTTGTGGCATCTCTTCATCCAAACAGTCCCCAACCTGGCAACTGGAACTCCTCGCAGCCCTATAGAGAAGGGAGTTTCCTCCACTTCCTAACATGGACAGGGGCGGGGGGGCTGTCTCAGAGCACCCAGGCTGCCAGGGCAGAGCTAGAGGTTAGATCATACCCCATGTGTGGCCCTACTGTCCTCAGGTGGCCTGGCCCAGGAGGGGGCTTCTCTACCTCATTTCTTCATCCTGCCCTCCCTCCTTCATCTGCAGCCCTTACCAGGCAGGGCAATCCCTCCTGAAGACAGAAAGTCAACCAGAGGGGCCCAGGGCAGCTGGGCAGAGCATGGCAACCACCTTGCATCTGATTGCAGCACCTCCCCCCTCAGCCCAGCCTCCACACCAGGACAGAGCCACCCTCCTAAAACTCTAATCACGCCAGGTGTCTTCTCTCTTGAAAACCCAAGATTGTCATCATCCATGGCCCCCATTCTTGGGTGGAGAGGGGACTTCCCCTGAAGAAGACATATCTCAGTTCCCTGGAGATTAAGATGTCCACCCCAACTCACAGAAGAAAACCTTTTGTTTTTTGCAGTTTTTGGCTGCGGGTTGGGTTTGAACCTGCCACCTCTGGCATATAGGGTTGGCGCCTTACTCCTTTGAGCCACAGGTGCCGCCCGAAGAAAACCTTTTGGAAGGAACTTCTGTTATGAGCAGAATAGGCTGGAAACCTCAAGTGCAATAAGATAGAAAGAGGTCTGGGCGGTGCTTGTGGCTCAGTGGGTAGGGCGCCAGCCCCATACATCGAGGGTGGTGGGTTCAAACCTGGCCCTGGCCAAACTGCAACAAAAAATAGGTGCCTGTAGTTCCAGCTACTCCAGAGGCTGAGGCGAGAGAATCACCTAAGCCCAGGAGTTGGAGGTTGCTGTGAGGCTGTGATGCCACAGCACTCTACCAAGTGTGATAACAAAATATAAAATAAAAAGATAGAAAGAGGTTGAGAGGCGCAGTGCCTGTGGCTCAGAGGAGTAGGACACTAGCCCCATATGCCAGAGGTGGTGGGTTCAAACACAGCTCCGGCCAAAAACTGCAAAAAAAAAAAAAAAGAAAGAGGTTGAGATGACACTGGTCATCAGGTACTTAAAGTTCAAGATCTTCCCAGTCAGCCTTCCACTCTCCTTGTGGCTTCCTTCTTGGGTAAGGTGACCAAATTTTAACATTGGTAAAGCAGGACACCATTGGGGGGGCGGGGCCTGACAACAATGCGAACTTTGATAAGCAGTTCTCAACAATTATTTGTTATTATTAAAGTTTAACATTGTAAAATTAACAAAAATAATATAAAATGCAATCCTGGCTAAATAGCCACATAGCAACTGAAAACCATATATTCTCTTCCTGTTCTCCCGTGTTCCCTAATTTGTCATGCATTCTTTCCAAAAATTGGGGCTTTTTTAAAATGCCGTAGGAGGCAGGACAAATTATTAAAAATCAGGACTGTCCTGCCAAAAGTGGGACGTCTGGTCACCTTACTCTAGGGGGGGCCCTACTTGTTTGTTCCAGACAGTTTGGCTCCTTCTGAGCTAATTGTCCTTGCTATTCTTGGGGCGCCCAGTGTTCCCTCACACCTCTGAGCCTTTGCATGTGCTGTTTTCCTGCCTGGGATCACCTCCTCCCTAAGGAGAAAACTCTTACTGCTACTTCAAATATCTCCTCCTTTGCAGAATCTTCCCAGACAGTCCTTCCAGCCTCTTCCCTAACCCTTGAGTGACTCCCTTCTTTCTCAGTGTTGCTCTGGCACCTTGTACAGATCAGTGTCCTTCCTGCTGCTCAGTCAGCCATGCACACCTACCCTCCTGGGGCCCAGTCTTCTCTGGGGCCGGTAGGAGGCTAAATGCCTTAGTTTATTTAGGCTGCTATAACAAAATAGGCTAAGTGGCTTATAAATCACGTGGAATATTTTTTTCTCATAATTGTGAAGGCTGAGAAGTCTAAGATCAAGATACTAGAAGGTTTGGCATCCGATGAGGACCTGATTTCTGGTTCATAGATAGCATCTTCTTGCTGTGTCCTCACATAGTAGAAACAGTGAGGAAGCCCTCTTTGATTATAAGGGTGCTAATCCCATTTGTGTCCTAAACACCTCCAAAAGATCCCCAGTTTCCCCTGGATCCCCAGGTTTAGGTTTCAATGTATGAATTTGGGAGGGTACACACACATTCAGCCCCTGCTACTGACCATTGTTAGATAATTTTCCTTCTTATAGGTCCCAGGAGCCCTGTCTCAATTCAAGCCTTGGGTTAGTGTAGAGAAAACCAGTGGGGTTTCCAGACCTGGGGGCTATTGCTCTTCGTAGGAATGGACGTCAATGCCTCCAGCCTGGTTTTAAACATCACCTGACACATCATGACCTAGCTGGTTGTATAAATGATCAAGAGCCCTTTCCCATGGCAACAGTTCACAGTCCTCTTTTGGTTCACCAGTTCTCATCACCATGACAACACCCGTCCCAGGCCAAGCCAAAGGTGTGTCCTGCAGACAGCAACACCATCTTGCCATGTGACTAGGCTCTGGTGATCCCTCCCACCTGCTCATCATCTATGACTTCTGGCTTCAGCCCTGTTTCCACCCTCAGCTGCCCTGGCTTGGGCCTCATTAAAGTCGCCCATGGGTCTGGTCCCGGCATTCACTTTGGCTGAGCACCAACTCCCTCCTTTGTGGGGTCCTTTGTTTTAAAATTTCCAAACAACTATGAACATTTTCTGGTTTGTATAATGCATTTATGCTCTTCTGATGGCAAGCCCACACACATAATTTTTTCCCCAAAATAGTTGAGCTATGCCAACCGTTTATTACAGTGAACTCCAAAAATGTGAAATACTGTATTTGTATCAACACTGCATAATTACCCCACAGGTTTTTTGTGACTAACTCTTTACTCAGACATGCTAACAGAATGTTTTAGATTTTCCAAGTTTTTAAAATTACTCTATTTCACCAATGGTTGACTCAGCCCCAAGGGTCCTGGAGGCCAAAGCCAAGGCAGAGGCTGGAGAAGGCAGGCAGAGGTGAGGCCTGGGTGGATGGGTGAGCCCTGGCTGGAGGCACCAGGTGGCTTCTCATGAAGCATGCGCTGCTTTGCACCTCTGCCTTTGCCATCTCTCTTGTGGAGGTCCTGGCTACCTTCCATACACAGCCAACTTTCTTTCTGACTCTCACCATATGGCCCTCAGTAGAGTGCTATGGCGTCACAGCTCCCAGCCACCTCAAACGCTTGGGCTTAAGCAATTTTCTTGCCTCAGCCTTCCAAGTAGCTGGGACTACAGGTACCCATCCCAAAGCCCGGCTATTTTTTTTGTTGTTGTAGTTGTCATTGTTGTTTAGCAGATCTGGGCCGGGTTCGAACCCACCAGTCCGGTGTATGCAGCCAGTGCCCTAACCACTGAGCTATGGACACTGAGCCAAAACACAGCCAACTTTCATCCTTCAGTTCTACTCTAGGAATTGGCACTACCAGAAATCACTCCCTACTTGGTGTTTAAGTCCACGCCTCCAAATGCCCCCCAGCACCCACCAGGCACTCCCAGTTGATAACCAGTGTAATGTGCTTAATGCATTTACATCAAATTCACTCCATGCACACCCAGCATCCCTCCCTCCCTCCAGCTGAAAGCTCTCTGGAGACAGGAACTGGCCTTTACAACCTGGGGCTCCCCAGACCTCACATAGGGCCCTCGGCAAAGTTATTACAGCTGCTGGCAATTAGCCAGGGGTCTTCAGCCACAGGTCACCTGCAATCATCACAGGACACAGAAGTCAGACAGGTAGACTGTTAAGTGGCTAGGTAGCCTCTCAGACAGTAGAGCTCCTTCACCTGGGCATAAGCTCAAAGGCAGAAGAGAGGGGACATGAGTGTGAGGGAGTCTGACTAGGACCTGTGGGCCAGGCAGGCCTTGGAAGGCTTTCTTTACATTTCCTCAGCTTTTTTATTTTTATTTTTATTATTTATTTATTTATTTATTTATTTATTTATTTTTGAGACAGAGCCTCAAGCTGTCCCCCTGGGTAGAGTGCCGTGGCATTACAGCTCACAGCAACCTCCAACTCCTGGGCTCAAGCGAGTCTCTTGCCTCCGCCTCCCA
>CAUYTI010022456.1:0-45159 GCA_963575145.1 Galago senegalensis
TGCTGAGGGGGCAGAGGTTAGATTGCAGACTGCAGCCAGCTTTCCACACAGGCTCCCATCCAGAAGGAGAATTAAAAGCAGAAGTTTAGCAAGTAAGCTAATGGTTTGGAGCTGAGCCAAGAGAGAAGGTTGAAGAACACATATCAACCCTGCTGAGGCAAGCTGAGACCCCAAAGATAGAAACAAAAGGTACCTAATCCATCACCAAGTGGACAGGAGTCCCCTCCCCCATGAGATCTCAGTAAACTCCATACAAACAAGTGAGCAGAGTTTAAATGTCCTCCCATTCCATCCCACGGTAGAGACCCTTTACAAACTGGACCCCCTACCTGTACTAGGGTGCCATGGCACTCTCCTGCCAGCCATAAAACTGTATAAAACTGTATAGATTCTCTACCTGAAACTCTGAACTCCCAGGGCTCTCCTCCAATCTCACTCTGAGGTCTAAAAGCCTGTCCCCCATGGAATCCAGATTCTTGGACATTTTCTGGAGAGGTGTGGACAGGGGAAGAGCCCTTGCTCAGCTGTGCTGATTCTGTGACATGGTAGTAAGGAGAGTTCAGCTGAGAGGAAACCATATATGAGGGCTGTGGTGCCCCCAGGTGCAGAACAGTAACAGCAGCGTTGGGAACAGTTGTGCTCATGCCCCTGGGGCTATCCCAGACAGACACACCCTGTCTCTCTGGGCAACCAGAGGAGCCCAAGCACCTTCTCTAGTGGCAGTCACTGGTGTAATGGATCTCCCTGTGAGTAAAGGGAAGGTGGCCTAAGGCAGTAGCAGCTTGGGCAGAGATCAGGACCAGAATACATGTGCACAGAGACAGCAGACTCCCTGGGCAGGGCTGAGCCAGAAGACTGCTTTTCTGAGGCTAAGGACACCCAGCCCTCAGGTGATCATAGCTGAGACAAAGTTGGGTAGGCAGAGGCTGGAACTGACAGCTCAGAGTGAGCTCTAATTGCTTGCCACTACCGAGAACTGATTCATAATTTCTGTCACCTCAAGCAACGTCTGATAGCCAGGACAAAAGCAAACTCTGGAAAGTTGTGCTATTCTGCCAGCAACATCAATCGGGGCAGGGATGGAACTGGGTGAACCGCCTCAGCCTCCATTAAGCACCCAAGGTTGTCAGACCTCACTCCCCACCCCCACCCCCACTGGATAGTGGCCAACAACAGCAACCTGGCTGAGAATACGTAGTCTCCCTCTGACTCAGGCAGGTGTAAACCACGAGGGCGTCTCCTCACTGGGGGGAACTGGTATTCCCCACCCTGTGGGGATATCAGTGATTAGGTGTGACAGAGGCACAAGGTGGGGAAGGAAGCATCAACCTTCTCAGACTAATTTATTTGCTGGGTTGGTCCTTCTGACCTCACAGAGCACCAGAGCCAGTCATATATGAGCTGCCAGCAGACCCCTGCTATCTAGTTGCCAGAGACCTTTTGAACTCCCCCACCTGAGACCAATGCTGACTGGGAAAATTTATTTGGACCTCTTGAACTGGGCTGATCACCCAAGGACTATCCAAAGTGATACCTTGGGTGTGTGGTTGAGGGGAGTTATGATTTTCCCTTTCCAATTGTTGCCTGTGGGGGCTGGGTGACTTAATTGCTGGTATTTCTCCACAGATGAGTCTTCAACCCAGAGAAACTGATTCAATAGGGTAGTACAGAGACCACCTGAAAATAAGACAGAGTGACTTAGCCCCACCACTAAAGAGGTCCCCAGTTTCTCAGACCATAGCACTGTATGGATCCTTGGCAAAGCTCTAGGAAAAAAGGTACAGACACCAGTCCCAGCCTTTGGGCAAAGGGCTAGGTAATCACTACCCCTGGAGCCCCCAACCCAACTTCTTCTTATCTTCTCACCCAGTCAATTGGTATAAATTAAGCATGGAGTGGAATCAGTGGAAAAACTGCAGTAACATGAGTAACCAGAGTAGATAAACCCCCCCAAGGAAGGATATGATAGATGCAACTGAAGATCCCATCCATAAACAGATGGCTGATATGTCAGAAATCGAGTTCAGAGTCTGGATAGCAAATAATATCAAAAGAATGGAGGAAAAGAGGGAATCAGAATTTCAAGGAATTATTCAAAAGATATCTCAAGAATTCCATGATTTCAAACATAAAATGACCAAAGATTTTGACACATTGAGGTAAGAGTTTGCAGCCACTATAGATCTGAAGAATATGGTAGATTCCATCACTAACAGAATAGAGGAGGCAGAAGAAAGGATCTCTGAAATTTAAGACAAAGCTTTTGAACTCACCCAAGCACTCAAAGAGGAAGATGGCAAGCAAAAACTGATCATTCTTTCTGAGAGCTCTGGAATAATTAGAAGAAAACTAATATTTGCCGTAAAGGAATCCCAGAAGGTGACAAAGTTGCTTCACAAAACAAAGAGGCTCTTCTTCATGAAATTATGAAAGAGAAATTTCAAGATACGTCAAGAGATTCTGAAATTAAGATAGCAGACAGTTTCAGAACCCCAGCATGACTCAACCCAAACAAGACATCCACTAGGAACATCATAATTAACTTCACTATATTTAATATGAAAGAGAAAATTCTGCAAGCACCTAGATGTAAGAAAACTATAACCTACAAGGGGAAGAATATTAGAATGACTGCAGATCTCTCTGCTGAAAACTTTCATGCTAGAAGAGGGTAGTCATCAACCTTTAATCTCCTAAAACAAAATAACTTTCAACCCAGGATCCTGTATCCAGCTAAACTGAGTTTCATTTATGATGTAGAAATTAAATACTTTAATGACATTCACATGTTGAAGAAATTTGCCATAACTAAACCAGCCCTCCAGGATATTCCCAGACCTATGCTCCATAGTGACCAGTGCAATCCTCCAACATGTAAGTAAACTCACATGAAAAATTTTGATCAATTTCCAAATTCCACAGTGGCGAAAGTATTAAAGATATTAAAAAACCAGGTTTATCACTATTCTCTATCAATGGGAATGGCTTAAATTGCCCCCTAAAGAGGCCCAGGCTGGCTGACTGGACAGAAAAACTCAGGCTAGGTATCTGCTGCATACAGAATCCCATCTTACCCTAAAAGAAAAATATAGACTCAGGGTAAAGGGATGGTCATCTATATTCCAGGCAAATGGAAAACAGAAAAAGGCAGGGGTTACAATTTTATACACAGATACAATAGGCTTTAAACCAACAAAGGTAAGCAATGATAAGGATGGATACTTTATATTTGTGAAGAGTACTAATAAATATGATGAGACTTCAAGAATCAATATTTATTCACCCAACCAGAATGCACCTCAATTTATAAAAGATACTCTAATAGACATGAGCAAGTTGATTTGTCCCAGTTCCATCATAGTTGGAGATTTTAATACTCCTTTGGCAGTGTTGGATACATCCTACAACAAGAAGCTTAGCAAAGAAATTTTAGATTTAAACCTAACCATTCAGAATTTGGATTTAACAGACATCTAGAGAACATTTCATCCTAACAAAAGTGAATATACATTTTTCTCATTGGCCCATGGAACATACTCCAAAATCGACCACACTTTAGGTCACAAGTCTAACCTCAGCAAATTTAAAACAATAGAAACTATTTCTTGCATCTTCTCAGACCATCATGGAATAAAAGTTAAACTCAGTAAAAACAGGAATCTGCAGACTCATACAAAAACATGGAAGCTAAATAACCTTATGCTGAATGATAGGTGGGTCAGAGATGAGATCAAGAAGAAAATTTGCAAATTTGTGAATCAAACTGATAAGGAAGATATGAGTTACCAAACCTCTGGGACACTGCTAAGACAGTCCTAGGAGGGAAGTTTATAGCACTGCAAGCCTTTCTCAAGAAAACGGAAAGAAAGAAAGTTAACAACTTAATGGGACATCTCAAGCAACTAGAAAAGGAAGAGCACTCCAATCTGAAAACAAGCAGAAGGAAAGAAATAACCTAAATTAGAGCAGAATTAAATGAAATTGAAAACAGAAAGATTATACAACAGATCATTAAATCAAAAAAGTGTTTTTTTTTAAAGGTCAATAAAATAGATAAACCTTTGGCCAACCTAACCAAGAAAAAAAAGTAAAATCGCTAATTTCATCATTCAGAAATGGTAAAGATGAAATAACAACAGAACCCTTAGAAATTCAAACAATCTTTAATGAATATTACAAGAAACTTTATTCTCAGAAATATGAAAATCTGAAAAAAATTGACCAACACTTGGCAGCACACCATCTTCCAAGACTTAGCCAGAAGGAAGTGGAAATGTTGAACAGGCCTATATCAAGCTCTTAAATAGCATCAACTATACAAAATCTCCTTAAAAAGAATATCCCAGGACCATATGGCTTCACGTCAGAATTCTACCAAACCTTTGAAGAGGAACTAGTGCCTCTACTACTTAACCTTTTCCAAAATACAGGAAAAAGATAGAATACTACCAAACACATTCTATGAAGCAAACATCACCTTCATCCTCAAACAAGGAAAAGACCCAACAAAGAAAGAAAATTACAGACCAATATCACTAATGAATATTGAGGTGAAAACATTCAACAAGATCCTAACAAACAGAATTCAGCAGCACATCAAACAAATTATACACCACAACCAAGTGGGTTTTATCCCAGGATTTCAAGGCTGGTTCAAAATAAATAAGTCTATGAACGTAACTCATCACATAAACAAATTAAAAAACAAAGACCATATGATTCTCTCAACTGATGCATTAAAAGGTTTTTTTTTTTTTTTTTTTTTTTTGAGACAGAGTCTCAAGCTGTCCCCCTGGGTAGAGTGCCATGGCATTACAGCTCACAGCAACCTCCAACTCCTGGGCTCAAGCGAGTCTCTTGCCTCCGCCTCCCAAGTAACTGGGACCACAGGCGCCCTCCACAACGCCCAGCTATTTTTTGGTTGCGGCTGTCATTGTTGTCTGGCGGGTCCAGGCTGGGGATTTGAACCTGCCACCTTTGGTGTACGTGGCTGGCGCCTTAGCCGGTTGAGCTATAGGCGCCAAGCCCACAGAAAAAGGTTTTTATAATATCCAGCATCCTTTCATGATCAGAACACTTAAGAAAATTGTCATAGAAGGGACATTTCTCAAAATGATAGAGACCAACTACAGCAAACCCCTAGCCAATATCATACAGAATAGAGTTAAATTGAAATCATTTCCACTCAGATCAGGAACCAGGCAAGGTTGAGCATTGTCTCCACTGCTCTTTAACATTGTAATGGAAGTTTTAACCATTGCAATTAGGGAAGAAAAGGCGATCAAGGGCATCCATATAGGATCAGAAGAGATTAAACTTTCACTCTTTTCAGATGACATGATTGTATACTTTGAAAATACCAAGGATTCTACTACAAAGCTCTTAGAAGTGTTCAAGGAATACAGAAGTGTCTCAGGTTACAAAATCAACACTCATAAATCTGGAGCCTTTATACATACCAACAACAGGCAAGCTGAAAAAATAGTCAAGAACTCTATTCCATTTACAGTAGTGCCAAAGAAGATGAAATATCTTGGACTTTACCTAACAAAGCATGTGACAGACCTTTATATAGAGAACTATGAAAGTCTAGGAAAAGAAATAGCTGAAAATGTTAACAAATGGAAAAACACACCATGCTCTGGCTGGGAATAATTAACATTGTTAAAATGTCCAAACTACCCAAATGAATATATAATTTTAATGCACTCCCTGTTAAAGTTCCAGTGTCATACTTTAAAGGTCTTGAAAAAAATAATACTTCATTTTATATGGAATCAGAAAAAATTCCATGAAAGTTGTGGATCCAGTTTCAGTCTTCTGCAGATCATCAGCCAGTTTTCCCAGCACCATTTGTTAACTAGGTAATCTTTTTAACAGAAGATTTTCTTGAATCCTGGCTACTCAAGACAAGACATTGCTCAGAAATAAAAACAAAGCAGGATGAATCACGCTACTAGACATCAGACTATACTATAATTTCATAGTGATCAAGATAGCATGGTATTGGAACAAAAACAGAGAGGTACATGTATGGAACAGAATAGAGAACCAAGAGATGAATCCAGCTACTTACTGTGATATGATCTTTGACAAGCCAATTAAAAACATTGAGTAGGGAAAAGATTCCCTATTTAACAAATGGTGCTGGGCGAACTGGCTGGCAACATGCAGAAGACTGAAACTGCATCCACACCTTTCACCACTAACTAATCCATTGATTCTCACTGGATTAAAGAATTAAACTTAAGACATGAAACTATAGAAATACTAGAAGAAAGTGTAAGGAAAACACTTGAAGAAATCAGCCTGGGTGAAAATTTTATGAGGAGGACCCATCAGGCAATTGAAGCAACATCAAATATACACTACTGGGACTTGACCAAACTAGAAAGCTTCTGCACAGCCCAAGAACACAGTAAGTAAATCAAGCAGACAGCCCTCAAAATGGGAAAAGATATTTTCAGGTTATATCTCTGACAAAAGTTTAATGACCAGAATCCACAGAGAACTCAAGTGTATTAATAAAAAAAGAACAAGTGATCCCATCTCAGGGTGAGCAAGGGACTTGAAGAGAAACTTTTCTGAAGAAGACAGGCACATGGCCTATAGATATATGCAAGAGTTTGAGGGTGCTGTAAGCTATGATGACATCATAGCACTCTACCCAAGGCAACAGAGTGAGATTCTATCTCAAATAAATAAATACCTACCTACTTGCCTATGTATATACATACCAAAGAAATCTGAATAACCTATGCACTTGAGCTAACAATAGTGTGTCAATATAGCTTCATTACTTGTAACGAAGTTATCAGGGATATTTACCTAAGAGGTTAATAATGGGTGTAGAGGGTATGGGAACTCAGCACTATATTGTAAATTTTTCCACAATCTAAAACTGTTCTAAAAAATAGAGTCTATTAAAAATGAAGAATCTTTTTGAAAAAAGTGATTGCTAATATTGTAAAAGCAATGGCTTATGTATCCTCTGTTTTTGCTAGCATTTTGAACCTGTGAAGCAAATTGCCTGCCCAGCCCCATGTGGAGGGTTGTGAAGCCCACATGTAATGATTATGGCTGCTTGTATGTAAACCTATGCATCCTAAAAAGGAGTTGAGAAATCAGTGATTATGACTGCAGGTCTGACTCATAGAGCAGGATCAGGACTTGGAAGTTCTTTAGTCTTTGGTGAGAGGGGGAGGTTGTGTCTCTTCTTAATGAAAAAGAGGTCTTAGCTACTTAATTGCATCAATAGCAGGGAGGGTGCAATCCCAAAAAAGGAACAATGAGAGACAGACATGGAGATGGTAAGAGTGAGAAAGTGAGAAAGCAAGGAAGAAAGAGAGAAAAGTTAAAGAAAACTTAACCCCTTCTCTCTCTGAAGCTCCATTGCCTAGAACAATGACTATCTTTTCTCTGTCTTGATATATATGGGTCACTTCTCCTGGAGCAGGCTATGTGCAAATCTTGAGTGCCCTATATGAGCAGTATTTGTCTTCCTCATGAAGTCTCAGGATGACTGTGCTCACAAACAGGAGCTAGAGAGCATTAACAATGGTCATCCACTATCTTGCCAGGGCAAAGCACCAGCTTCACCACCGTGGCCATTCTGTGTGTGCGTGTCCTCTAGGTTACAGTAGAAGGAGGATGACCTTCATAAAGCCTCAGGTAGGGTAATGTGTGAACACTCTGGTTCTTTGGCAATGTTCTCAAAGATGAAAATGTGTTGAGCTACATGAGCCACAGGACTCTTCATGGGATCACTCGAATATTATTATACTCAGTGCAGAACATATTTTTATTTTAATCTGACTTTCCACAGATATGGGTCTCTTGGTCCACTGGATGATTGCACTGCTCAGCATTAATGGATCAAATGGCCTTCCAATGGCTGGTATCTGTCACTCTGAAGTCAGTATTCATGGTATAATCTCTCAGGTCTGAGAATCTCTGAAAAAATTGAATCCAATAGGCAGTATCCATAGATGTAACACCAGTAACAGGGGCCTGTAAAATACAATGGTATTTATTGATATAATTGACCCACATGTGCTCATCTAGAAGTAAATAAAACCATTATTTTTAATGTAACAGGAGAAATTCAGGAATTATAGTAGTTTTTTTTAAACCATGCTTCACAGTGGCTAAAAGTAAGAGAAAGAGAAAAGTGAGTTCTAAGACTCTTGAAGTAATGGCTATTCACTATATAATAAAACTTCAGTATCCATTGCATTTAAATACACTTCATATGTATATTGTATATGTATAAAATGTATAAAATTTGTGTACTCATGCATTTTTATAAGTAATGATCCTGGGTTGTGAGAAATAAAGGTACCTAATTTTACTTACAACAAGTCTTTAAGTCCTCAGAGGTTCCAAACTTAGAACTGGCCATTATGGAAAGCAAACATAGCTAGGGAGAGTAAAGGGAGTAATTTATTAATGGACTATATCTGGAACAGCAGCTAGGCCACATCTCTGATTTCCCTCTTCCAAAACCTCTGTTAACAGAGATCCTGGCTATAGTGGTTTTGACCTCAGACAAAAACTAAAAACTTCCTCTCAGATTAAATTGAACTCTTTGTGAAGGGATGACATTGGTTTGTACTGTGGGAATTAGCATTTTTGTTTTGTCAAGAGCAGAGAAAGGGTAGAGGCAGGGGTGACCTGCTCTAGCCTGGCTACTTGCTAAACATCCCTGCATGGAGAAGAGTCAGCCACTGGGTCCAGCCTGTCCATGTGCACAGAGGTCCGAGTGAGAGAAATCTGTTAGAAGAATAAGTATTACTGAAACCCAACAGATTCTATCCTAGTCATCAGTCCATTATTTATGAATGATGAATAATTTTGATGAACCAAGGGTTATCAAATTTTTAAGAAGAAAAACTAGTAGAATAAAAAAGAACTGAGAAAAACAAATAGGGAGTACTAAAGAAAAGAACTTTTAACATTATAATTATAGTTCTTAAATATGATTATAATAAAAACTAAAGCAGAAAACAAATGATAAATCAGATAATAAAAACAACTAAGAATAAGTGGCTCTAAAGATTCAGGACAAGAAAGAATTACTGGAAACTAAAAGAATAACTTAAGAAGACCTTTCCATAGATTGGTTTGAAAGTAGAACTGAAACAGTCTCTTAGAACATAAAACAAAGGCAGAAGATGGCAAACTTGAGATAAAAGTTAGGAGATACAGAGAATCTGTCCATGAGGTTCAACTTTCATCTAATATCACATACAGAGGGGAGGGAAAAAGTGAAATGGTAAGTTTTTCTCAGAGGAATAATAGCAAGATATTTCGCTGAATTAAAAAAGACATGGGAAGGGAGAGGAGAGCAATGAATCAAAAGTCTGTCTAACAGTTTCTCAATGGAGGTAGTTTGAATTTTATACTAAATCAATCTTCATTGATGTGACAGTGATTCATTAATGTGACAGTCCTGTATATTATTAATAGATCTGGTAACAAGAAATGAGGTAAAAAGTGTAAACCATTCAAGATCCCTAGACCCTCACAGTAAATGCTAGGACCAATGATTTTCCAAGAATTATGACAACTGAATGTGCTCCACTTTTTATCAAATAGAAGGCAGTACTACCTACAGTGAAGAGCACTGGAAGAGATTTCTGTACCATTACCACGTCTCCTTTTCCCTTCTGCAAGTAACCTATATTTTTACCTGCTCCCTTTCCCTGATCTATACACTAGTCATCTTTAGATAATTTGGGTAAGTCCTCTGGAGAGACTTAAGCCTTCAAAGTGAATGCCAGTGGCAGCTTACTCTTTCATGGTAATAGAATTCTGCCCATGAATAGGTCCCAACCCTATGCATAGAACAAGTCAGCTTTTCCATTTTTGGAAAAGACTAGTGATGAGGTGATGGAAAGGGGGAGATGTCCATTTACAACAGCAATGATTGTATCACCAAAGATGTTGAAAACTAAACCCAATTGTCACTGGTTATGAAAAAAAAGCAGCAGCAGCAACAACAACAACCAAATGCCATGATAGAACAAATAGAACAGTAATCCTAAAAGAATATTGTTAAACAGTAGGATAGAAAAGATTTCATTAAAAAAAAATCTTCTACTTAATGTTTTTGGAGAGGTTCAAGAAAGTTTGTATCTATAAAATAAGAACAGTATGCTATGAAAAAGGAACAATCACAGAATAAGAACAATTATAGAATAAACTCTTGGAAATTAAGCATCTATTTGCTAAAATAAAATCTAAAAGAAGAATGGAAATACAAAATTGAAGAAATTTTATACAACATGAAAATAAAGAACAAAGAAAAAAACTTAAGATATGCAAAAGGATCATCCTAGGAAGTACAATATTTGACTAATACCACTTCCATAAAATGCTTTGGAAATAGATGTTATCACATGCATTGCTTATGGGTTAAAATAAATTAAAGCAAGTTATGTCAAAAGAAATTCTTCATGTACTTTGTATTGAATGGATTTTTCTGTTGTCTATATAGAATACAGGTCTCAGGATCACAGATTCAGTCCTTCCCCTTTGGAAATTTAAGCATTCATGAAAATATTAATCTTAATCATTATCAAGACCTAAGATTTTAGGAATGTAGATCAGAAGAACTCACAGGAAGGACAGCAGAAGGAGCAACCATATGATATGGGCTTGCTGTGCTTTATAGACCTGGGGGAAACTTGAGCCCACCTCCACCATCCCACTCTGGGCTTAGGTACTTAGGATACCTCTTTGCCCTAAACTCACCCAGTAGCTTGCCTCAGATATTTATCTGAATTGTTCCTCACTTCAGTCAGATTTTCACCCAAATATTGTCTCCTAAAAAGAGGCCTTCCCTGATCCTCTGAATAAAAATAGACCTCTCCTCTCTAAGACCACTTCTGTCTGTTTGGCTGGCTTTATGTTTCTTCTTATAATTGCCTGGCATTATGCTCTCATTTTCTGTTTTTGCTACAGGAATGAAATGAATGCTCCATGAAGCCCAGGACTTTGTTTTGTTCACCTGGGTATTCCTTGTATTTGGCACATGGTAGATGGTCTCTATGTGCTATCATTTGGCAGATTTTGTGCAAAAATACCATGAGGGGACCTCCATGGTATTTTTATTAATATATTTTCATATTTCAAGAAGCCTCCCTTTCTGTTTTCCACTTTGGCCTTTAGTTCCCTTTCCTATTGAGGTAGCTATGAGAACCAGCAAAAATGCAGACAGGAGTGTGAAGGCAGAAGGGGCTGCCGCAGTTGTGGCTGTGGTTCTATTTTATCCCTAAATGCTATTCCTGTGGAAAGTTTTACCCTTAGCCCTGTGACACATTCAAACCACGTGGCTGTGTGAACTGCCAGAGTTCAAGCTCTTGGGAGTGGAAGTCTTTGAGGCTAGGAGAAAAATTTATAGAATTCAGATCATATGTTATTTGTTCAGCTTCAGTTACAAATGACTTAGCAAAACAAAAGTTTAAAGTTCCCAACTGAGCATTTAAAATAAAAATAGAATTTTGCAGGGAGTGCAGCACCTTTCTTTTTAAGAGGGAATAAGCAAGCAATGAGCCTTTTCTGACAAATGGCATGACAGAAAAATCCAAGGTGGCCGTCCAAGGTGACTAACAATCTTTGTGGAAAATAGAAAACTCTAGCTACCAATAACCTCCTTGCTTTTGCAATACTGAGAGAGATAGGGACGTATATACTTGGCTACAAATAATTCTGAAGTTCTAATGTGTCTAAGGATCTGAGTAGGAGGAAGTTGCTTCAGTGGCTATTTTAACTCTGTAGCTTTGAAGTTTATTCCCTTGTACTTTTATAAGTTAAATGGAGGCCTCATTTTCTACCACTCTGCTCATCCATTACTAGCCATAACTGAGCAATTGTAATAGTCAGTACTAGCAAGACAAATGATGCATTTGGGGAGGGACAACAATCAGATCTACAAACTATCTGACACAGAAGGTTGTGAAGCCATGATGAGAGGGCCAGATATTCTATTCCTTCTGTCTTCAACCTTGCTGTACCATTGCACAATGCTGCTTCAATCCTGTGGAGATATTTCCCTCAACCTGGTGAGCTAATTGCATGTGAAATCTACCCAGTTGTCATTTGCATCGTGTAGCCTTCCCCTACCATCTTCTTCCCCAGATAGAGTCAGTCACTTTCTTCTCTGAGACCCTGCAGCACTTTTGTTCATGCCTCTGTTGCAGTCCCTATCTCACATTGTAAGTAAGAGTTTATCTGTTTGCATTCTTCACTAGGTAATTAAGTTGTCAAGGGTAGAGACAAAAGTACATTTCATTCCTGTGGTCTGTAGTGTGTAGTGCAGTGTCTGGCTCAGAAAGTGAATAAATGAGTGATGTTAGTCATCCATAATGTGCATTGATCTGCTACCTCCAATTTATGACCAAATTCTCCCATGGCCTGTTGCTGCCCCTCTGCCTGTGGATGAAGTCATTGCAGGGGATTCTTCCTCTGTCAGTCTCCGGCGGAAATTGTGCAAAACAACCCCAGTGGCAGAGGCCACCCTGACTCCTACTGGTGTAATGGGTCATTGCTAGAAGGCACACTGCTGTGTATTTCCTTCACATTTTGGCAACTTCCCAGCCAACCCCAAAGGCTTACTGTTCTACCTGCTCCAGAAGCAGAGCTGTGGCTGACAGAAAGGTGGGATCTACTTCGTGGAGGTCTCTGCCTGTCTTTGATGACATACACTCTCTGCTGAGGTGAACCAACAGTAGCACGGAGAAGCTTTCCCTGCTGTGTTGAGTCTCTGCCTTCTCAAAAGAGTGACCAGATGTCTTTGAGTGCCTCTGGCAGGCTTGGCATCAGGAGATACTGCCATTTATCCAAGTATAACTCCAACAGGATGTCAGGCCATGGTGCTAGAGAAGGGTCTCCTACCTGCCCTGAGTTTGGGAATGTTTTCAACACAGTCTGAATTCTTAGACATCTGTCTAGGGCTTAGTAAATTAAAGCTTATTAATTTATCAACAGGTCCTTAAACCACAACAACAAAACCTCTCTGAGATATCTTGCCATGCAGGGAAGATGGGTCAAGTTCATTATTTCAGAACCTGGCATCATGTTTTCACCAATCAGGTATAGAACATAGCTGTGCTGTGCTGGTGTTGAGTCTGGGAGTGAGGCATCCTTGCCTGAGTAATGCCAATTACTAATGTCCATCCCTGGTAAAATTAATGGGTGGGCTCTTGTACAGTTCAACTATCTACCAGCCAAGCCACTGGACTGGTACTTTGACTGCTACTGTGGCTTTTGACTTTTGGTTTGTTAATCTTAAAAAGGGTGAAATTTGTAGCTCACTGGAGGAATTATTAACAACACTGTCACAGGTGCTAGATTTTAGAGCCTTGTGGATAGATGGTGGAGTACAAATTGCCCAAAATGGGGCAACAGGAACCCTAACTTCTAGGCTGCCACTGCCAACATCTATCTGTGTGGCTTTGGACCAGTCATCTCACTTTTCTGGGTTTCATACTTGTCTCATGGAATAGGAGGGTTCCTTCCAGCCTAGTAACTCTGGAATGGAGAGGTCACTGGGAGTGTCAAGGATTCTCATTTTCTGCCTACACAGGAAGGCTCTCTCTCAACAAACAAGATCCAGGTGGTCTGGTTTTGCTTTGTCCAGGTCTGTGCACAAAGACCTGTGCTCTTGGGGCACCATTTTCATGGACTAGAATCCAGTGGTGCTGGTAGAATTGTGAGACACAAACGTGTATCAAAACCCACTTGTTTTTCCCTGAAAAGCTGTGTCTATTTTTAATTTCATATCTAAAATTATATAGATAACAGTGTCTAAATTATGTTGAAAAGTATGATTTTGTGGAAGGAAATCTGAATACTGTATACCCCTTAGCAAATAACATGCACAGAAATACAGGTACCCCAAATCTAATGGCATGTATATATGTGTGTTTTTCCTCCAGCTCCCGTGGTTTAAAGGAATTACTCTTTCTGTGTATTTTCTCAAGTTCAGTGCTATCTTTGCTCCTTTCTCTGGCCTTTTCTATCTATTCTACTATTGATCTTTATGTGTTCTTCATTTCTCTCTTCATTTCTCTATCAGTCTTTCTCTTTTGTTTCTCATTCCTTTGTTCAAGCTTTCACCATCTGTCATCCCAATAGCCACAGTATCTTTTGGTTTACCTACTGTAGTCTCTTTCCTTTCCAAGCCATGTTGCAGACCACTGCTTGACGGACCTTATTGAAGAAGCACCTCTGATTAAGCACAACCCCAGAATCTACACTGTTTACCAGCAGTGGTTAAAACAGTGGGTTATTTAGTCAGACTGTCTGGGTTTAGATCTGGGCTCTGCAGCTTGCTAAATGCATTCTTGTGTAAGTTATATACCTTTTGCAAGCATCACTGTCTTCTTCCATAAAGTGGATTTAATTATTGATCCAATAATAAAGACCTGTTACAGAGTTTACTTGAGAAAATATGAATATGTGCTTGGCATATAGCAACTGTCCAAAACTAATAGCCGCTCTGGTATTCATGGCTCTTCGGCATCAGGCCACAATATTTCTTCCCAAACATGTGTGTCATTAACCCCTTTTTTATCACCTGTATAAGTCTGGATTGTTCATTCATCCTTATAATGCATGGGGATGCTCCTACCTCTGCACTTGAACACACTTAGGTCTTTATACCTGGTTCTTTAGTTACCCAGGATTAGATCAGTCATTCAGAAAAAACATATGGAAAATTTCACAAATATCAAAAATACTGAGAACAGTGAAATAAGCCTCAAATTGTGGCAACAATTATCAGTGCATCTCCAATCTTGTCTCAGCTTTACCCTGGAAAAGATTATTTTGAAGCAGATCCCAGATACTGCATCATTCAGTCTATAGGTACTTCCCTAAGTATCTCTAAAAGATAAGAACTCACTTTGAAAACAACCATTATGCCATTATCACATTTAAAAAATGAACTTTTTTAAATATCAAACAATGTTTAAGTTTCTTCAATTGTCTCAGAAATGTCTGTTACATAGTTTTTCATAGTTGGTTTTTCAAATAAGGATCCAAAGTCCACCCATTGTATTTGGTTGACATGTCTATTCAATTTCTTTTATCCTATACATTTCCTACCTCTTTTTTTTCTTTTGTAGTTTATTTGTTATAGAAACAAGATCATTTCATGTAGAATGGTCCACATTCTGTCCTTTGCTCCTCACATCCCCTGATTAAACATGCTCTTCTGAGTTCTATACTGGTGGTAGGCAGTCAGGTCTACAGGCTCCATCAGTCTTGGATTTGAAAGCTGGGGCAAGAATCTTCCCTCCTAGGTAATATCAAGAAACATTTTCTAACCACTGAGTCGTGGGCATGGGTCTAGTTGTGCAGGAGGCATGAGTCACCTCTCCCATCCCAGGTTGCATGTTCCCCCTCCACGGCCTACCTCACTGATATTTTCTTGAGAACAAACATTTGCCTGTTATCAGAGCTTTGGAGGTGTGAGTTTTCCTTTCCTTCCTGTGATGGTTAAATTTAGGTGTCAACCTCACTGGATTAAAAGATACTCAGATGGTAAAACATTATTTCTGGGAATGCTTGTGCGGGTGTTTCCAGAAGAGAAGTCTGTGGACCAAATAAGGAAGACTTGCCTTCACCCTCTGTGGGCAGGCACAATTCAATGGGCTGGGGGCCCAGGGAGAGCAAAAAGGCAGAAGAAAGTTATGTTTTTTCTCTCTTTTCTGGAGCTGGGACATCAGAACTCCAGCTTCTTTAGCTTTTGGACACTAGGACTTGTACCCATGGCTTCTCAAGTTCTCAGGCCTCTGTCTTTGGACTGAGAGTTACACCATCCACTTCCCTGAGTCTGAGGCCTTTGGGTTTGGATTGACCATGTTAGCAGCTTCCCTGGGACTCCATTTGTGGATGGTATATTGTGAGACTTTTTAGAGCATTTCTCCATCATAGTGTCAGCTAATCCCCTCTCATTTATCTCTCTCCTCTCTCTCTCTCTATATGTATATAGATATAGATATATACATGCACATATACATATATACATATATATATCTCCGACTCTGTGTTGTATGTGTGTGTACACACAATTGATATATATATATATATCAAGAGAGAGAGAGATCCCTGCACACCCTATTGGTTTTCTCTCTCTAGAGATCCCTAACTAACATACCCTTCAGGTGGAAATCAACTTTATAAACATCTTTTTCCTACCACTGAAACTGCTTAGCAAAGTTTTAGTAACAAACAAAATAACAGACCCACTAAGAACACTAGGTAGAGTTTTTGAGTGCTTGGCCAGTGCCAGGCACTGTGCTGAACATTTAACACACATTATCTTACATAATTTCACAAGAACTTTACAAGGAAGATATTTTGCTATTCCCATTCTAAAGAAGAGACCATTGAGGCATGGACTTTAAGAACCTCACCCAGAGGAACTTTTACATGATGTCCTGAGTGACTGGGATTGATCTTCAGTATTGGGTCCTTTCTGACCACTGTGATTTAGCCCTATGGATAAAGGGGATAACCCCACTTTCTTGCCCCTCTCTATGAGAAGTCTTGACTTTTCCTTGTGAACTGGGGTTGTTCAGTTACCTGGATGTTAATAGAACTTTTCTAGCAGTGGGTGAGGATGTTGAGAGTGTAAATTCAGTTTGGAACAATGTCGTGAGAGCTGCAGCTTCAGAGGGATTGCAGTATAGTGGTTGGAAGAGACTGTGAGTGTGGCTGCTTGGAATGGACTCCTAAAGGCCACTTGCTGGTTGTGTGACCTTGGGCAAGTCACTTAACCTCTCTGTGCTTCAGTTTCCTCATAATAAAATATGTATACCAAATGAAAGCCCTCAGAACAGTGCCTTGCATGTAGTAAGCACTCAGTGTTACCTGCTATGCTTGTCATTATCAATTCAATGTGTTTAAACAATGACCTGAAATAGAAAGCTTAAAAATAACATTTTACCTGGATGGATTTGGAGAACATCCTGCTAAGTAAAGTATCACAAGCATCCAATGTATTCAATACCAATATGAAACCAGTAGATGAATACTGGCACACCCACACAAGAGAAAAACAATTAAATTCAAGTAGGGGGGAGGGGAGGAGAAGTAGGGAGGAGGGAGGAGGTTAAGCTCCCATCTAAAGGGCACAATGTGGAGGTATATGGCACACCTCCTGGGTGAAGGTCTCAACTACAACTTGGACTTTACCTAACAAATGCAAACACAGTAACCTAATCATTTGTACCCTCATATTAATAGGAAATTAAAAAAAATAACATTTTTATCTCATGCTGTGAAAGGCCATCTTCCCCTTCCTTTAAATATTTCTTTCATACTCTTCTTTTCTTTCTTTTTTCCCTCATAGAGGAATTAGAAGCACCGAAGTCCCTCCCCACCCTGCTCCCCCCCCATCACACACATTTTAATTAAGGTATCTTTTGAGAAGGAATACTTTAATCCAAAGTGATCACTTTGATACTCAAAGAGACACATTTGGAGGCTACTTGGCGAAGGGGAATTAAAGACAGAGAAGCTGAATAAATAGCAAGCAAAATGTTAATGTTTTGGCTTTGTGGTGTCTGCATCTGAGAGCACTCTTCGCAGATTTTCTGGCCGACTCCTGCTGGAAGCCCCCGGTGGCTCCTTTTGTGTGCGCGGGAGCCCTGGCTGCGGATCGCCGCGCTGCCCCTAGAGGTCAGTCTGATCCAGGGATTGTCCCGCTTCCGCGCAGCAGCTCTGGACCCGGCTGGAGAGGCTCTGGGCCGAGGACAATGCGGCTTCCAGGAGCCGGGCTTGGCCGCGGCCGGCGGAATCAGGGCTGCGCCAAGCGCTGTGACCTCCCGGGCCGTGCCCGCCCGGCATCAGTTGGCCATTCCTGCGTTCCCTTCTTTCTAAGTGCAGATTTAGCAATGTCCGGAGAGGTTGAATTTTTCTTTAACATTATACTTGACTGGGGGATAGCCTCACATTTTGATGGCAAGAATAAAAGAAAAATAAAAATAAAGAAAAGGAAGAAAAGATGGCTTTCATGGCTTAGTAATATTTTCTAATCAACAGTAATTTTTGCTTGTGCTACATTCAACCTAGTGCATGAAAGGGCCAGACAGTGGGAGGGCTGTGAGAGGCCCTGCATGTGAAGAAACCGAATTTCATCTCACAAGAAACGGAGGACCTGAGAAGAAAAATCAGGCAAACAGAACCCCCTTGTTATTACATTTATCTTACCTCAGTTATTTCCACTGTACATAATCTTATTATTTAAAAATTGATAGTGAATGATTACTAGTTATAAGGGCCTTGCGTTGACATGAGAGTAGTTAGGGGTTAGATGACACACTAGCATAGCTGGTAACATCAAGAGGGAGGTTGTCCCTTTCAAATTCCAGGAAGCAGGCAAAGGGTTGGCACTAGTGATTTGTGAGGTCCTAGGGAGGCAACTTAGCCTCTCTGTGCCTCAGTTTACTTACCTGTAAAACAAGGTTAAATTGAGAAAATTTGTTTAAGAAAAACCCTTAAAGGATACGGGGAGGACTCTGTGAATGTGGGCTGATCTTAATTATTATGATTAGAAACATTACAAAGGAAGTTCTTCTACTTGTAGGGCTGGGTGGGAAAGACCTTTTTCATTTTCGGGAGCCCAACCTTAATCCTTCCCTCCACCCCATGATTGCCAAAGGGGTCTTCTTTAAATACATTTTATGAGTCCCTCCCCCCATACAAAAACTCGCTGTCTGATGAAAGCATAAGGAATGTCACGGGGAATCCAGGGGTAGAATTAGGATTGAGGTGGTAAGGACCCATGTGAGAGGTGCTGGGAGAAAAGCCTGCCCCAAGAGACGTTTCCAGGGAAGAATTCTCAGGATTTAGGAAGCCCCTCAAGACTAACCTCTGAAGGAACAAGACCTTCGCTGGGACTTTGGCTGTTGGCTTTCCCGCTCTGTGGTAAAGTTAGGCGTGTATTGTTCATGCTCAAATCAGCCAATCTTAGCCTCGGAGAGATCCCACCCACTCTTGGCTACTTGTGCAGGGGAGGCTTGTAAAAATGCTTCCTATGGTGCAGATTGCTGGACAAGATGTCACTGCAATCTCCTCCTCACGAACTATCTTGGGTGCTATTTTTTTTTTCTGATGCACCCACCTTACAAAAGATAAATTGTAAGAAAGCTGACCCAACTGCCGACCACTCACTGTTGTTGAGCTTTTCTGTATTCTTTCCATTGCCTTTACTTAGTCTGTGTTATCCCAAGATCTTGCCGTACAGACATTCCTCTCGTTAGTCTGTAGTTTGTAAGGCTGACCTCTAATCCTTCCACGGAGTGAGCAGATCCTGAGATCTTTGAAGCCAATTACCAAGGCTCCACAATTCTTCTTTTTTGCTGGTCTCTACCCATTCCTTATAGGGCATAATTTTCAGATTTGCTATTATCCCAGTCACTGTCAGTTTCTAGAGCTTCTCCAGTGTTTAGATATTGCTGATCACCTCTGAGATTTTGGTCACGGTGAATGCAGTGCTGTGTATAGGGTCAAAGTTCCCCACGGTGCTAGTGTATCACCTGCTTTATTTGGAATGCCATGCTGTCATTAAACATGTTAGTGCTTCTGATGGCAACAACATTTTGCTCTTAAATCATGGAGCATGGAGCAAAATAAACTCCGCAGCCTTTTTCATATCAATGATCATTGAATCACATCACTCCCCATCCAGTCGGCTGGTTGTTTGAATCCAAAATCTGGATTCTATATTTAGCTCAACAATTCCAACTTGCAAATTTTGTCTCCTTGGCTAGACGTCGTGTATTCCTTGATGTCAGAAACTGTCTCTCAACTCTATATTTCTCGTGCCTATTACTATGCCTGGCATTTTATAGATGCTTAACAAATGTGGAATAAAAAAAGAATGGGCTACTAAGAGTCTTTGAATATTAAGTTTCATTTCCATGACTCTTCACAATATTATCTATAATAATATATAAATATGTTGAAGTGTTCTGCGTTTTCATCCCATATCAGTAATATTTTAATTAAGGCAGAACTGTGTGGGACCTAATTAAACACCATCATTCATAAAATGTAATAAAAATAATGATGGTAATCAACATTGTCTGGATCACAGTTGATCAATGAACCGTACAATTAATTCATTTTCCTATTATCTAGTTTATAGTTTCTTAGATCTTGAACATAAAGATTTCAGAACATTTTGTTGAATGGTGTGTTAAAATCAAGATGCACGATAGCTATGCATTCCCGAGACTCAAATATTATAACCAAGCATAGGAAATGAGGTCAGTGGATCCCAACTTGAGTCTTAGTAATTTTTTGTTTCCCCAGGCAAATTGCTTAATCTATTGCTATTACTAGTGCCTAGTGAAAAATTGTGAATTAATACTGAGTTGTTGTGTCAGTGGCACAAGATAGTCCTTATAAAGCATTTGCTGTGATGCCTGACAGGTAGTATACACTTAAAAATGCTAACTACTTTTGTTATCACTTTTATCAAGGCACCTACGAATTCCCTCCATTGGCTTAGTACTCAATAAATTGTGCATTCATCCTATCAAGTCTGTTTTGATTTTTTAAATTCATTTAGCCAGTTCGGTGTCCTTTAGCCAAAAACTGTGGTTGGCTCAATTTTTATCATATCAACCTTTTTTGTTTACTTGTTTGTTTTGTTTCTTTGCCTGGAAGAGACAAAGACCTGAGTGTGTTTCTTGTGAGCAGATGCATGTGTTTGTTTAAGCTGGTGGCACAGGGCTGGGAAGAGAATGAGACAGAATGGCCAACAGAAAACCTTGTAAATACAGGTCAGGCCAATGCAAAGAAAGTTTGTTGGCGAAATCATCTGTGTGTCAGTGATTTGTGAAAACCGCATGCAGGGAGTTTTTTTTCTTAATCCACAAGGTAGTTTAAGCATCTGAGGTTGTTGTTACTTGCCTCTATGTGGTTTGATCTTTTGAATTTTATCATGCGATTTCTTTTGTTGTTTCAGTTGAATGTGTCAATATCCTCATCTGTCGGAGTTCCAAGAAATTGTTACCATGCACTGGTTTTCACCAAACCACTGTACTAGATTTTTTCTAAATTGGCTTTATGATCTTAATATTATCTAGTTATCAAACTATCTTATGAATTACATATTAATATTGTAACTCTCCTGAGAGATTGAGGAATTTGTCCAAGGTCACACAGCTAGTAAGTGATAAAAATAAGATCTGTTCGACTCCAACATACATGGTTTTAACCTCTTTGCGACATGCTTTTGTCTTTAAGGTAATCTCAGTGGTCTCTGCAGCTCATTTCAGTGAGTTTTGGGAATTCTTTCTGAAAATAGGGGTAGCATATATATTACTAAAAAGGACCAAAGAGCCATAACACTTCTTGTTTTTTCCTCTGGAAGAAGTAGAACCAAAGGAGAAGTTGGATATAAATTATTCATAGACATCCATTAATTACCTTCTTTAGGTTTTGAAGTTGGACCCTTAGTTATTCAATTCATAATTGACTAATTAATAATTTAATTAATTCAACAAATATTAATGAAGCACTTACCATGTGCTTATCACTGTCCAAAGTGCTGAGGAACTATGTCAGACTCAAAGCCTTTCTTTAGAGTTTGTACATTGATCTAAACTGAGTACTCACTTTTGTGTGTGTATGTGTGTGTGTGTTTTGTTTTTGTTTGTTTGTTTTTTTGAGACAAGTTCTTGCTGTATTGCCCAAGCTAGAGTGCAGTGCAGTTTCAGGATCATAGCTCACTACAGCCTGGGCTCAAGCGATCCTCCAGCATTAGCTTTCCAAGTTGGTGGGGCTACAGGCATGCACCACTATGCCTGGCTAATTTCTCTACAATGTTTATAGAGATGGGAATCCCACTATGCTGTCTAGGGTGTTCTCAAGCTTCTGGCCTCAAGAAATCTTCCTGCTTTAGCCTCTCAAAGGGCAAGAATTACAGGCATGAGCCACTTAGTGTAGCTAGTACTCAGTTTTCAGAAAACTTCAATTCTAACTATCATGGTGACTTTAGTTCCCAGTAGATTGAAATATTTTTTATCCCTCTAATATAACTTATATTTACTTATATATACATGTATCTGAGTTCTGGCCTCTCCTCACACTTCTCTGAAGGGACCAGGGTCCAAATTTGTCCTGAAGCCTTCTCTGACCACAGAGCTGCAGATTCCTCTTCTCCTATAAGTCTATATGTGTGTCTATAACACCATGTTGTCCCATAAGATCATGACTGTTGGATTCTTATATTTCAAGTGTTCTTAACTTGGAGAGGGTCCAGAATCACCTATGAAGCTGTATCAGAATTCACATGCTTGGGTTTCTCCTAACCAAATATTGTTTGTCTTACTTTCTCTTTCTTTCCTTCCTCTCCTCTCCTCTTCTTTTCTTCCCTTCCCCCTCCCTCCTTTCCTTCCTTTCAAGGTAGAGTCTCCCTTTCTCACCCTGGGTAGAGTGCCATTGCATCATAGCTCATAGCAACCTCAAACTCCTGGGTTTAAGAGATCATCCTGCTTTAGCCTCTTGAGTAGGTGGGACTACAGGTGCTGCCACATGCATGAATATTTTTTTCTATTTTTAATAGAGATAGGGTCTCACTTTTCTTGGGCTGGTCTTGAACTCCTTGAGCTCAAGCAATCCAGCTGCCTTAGTCTCCCAGAGTGCTAAGATCATAGGTGTGAGCCACTGCTACTGGCCACCAAATATTTTCTGATTGAATATTTCTGGGAATGGAATTTGAATGTATATTACTTAAAATAGCTCCCCAAGAGATTCTGAAACCTAAGGCAGGTTAAGGAAGCACAGTCTTATACTGTTGTCATGCTTTATCACTGAGCTGCTCCATGTTATACACAACTCTATGAGGGAAGTTGTACCCCTTCAACTAGATTGAAGCACCATGGAAATACGGTGATTTTAATTCTTTGTGTTTCCTAATTTCTTAGCCCAACCTTGAGCACAAATACTCAATAGTTAGTCATTGAAAGAATGAACAGGTGATTGGATTGATCCTGTATTTTCCTTCCTTACAATGCACTCAAAAATCTTGAGGAAGAAATCATGCAGTCTGATAACTAAGTCTGGAACCATAAAGGCAACCTCCTGGTCTGGATCTGTGAGGTAGATCTGAGAGTGGTTCACTCAAGTCCTGGCTTTCTTCATTCCAAACATCATAGAACAGCACTTCTCATATGTTTGAAGTTATTTGTGTGGCCATGTGACCTGTTTTGGTCAAAGAATTGTGAGTTATGGAGGTGATGAGGACCTCTCCCAGGCTGGAGAATATAATCGCTGGTACAACACCCTCCAAACTTCCCTTCTGTTGCCTTGACAAACAGTAGTGGCACAGATGTGGAGGCTCTAGCAGATCAGGTCTCCAGGTGAGAGCATGGGACATAGTTCCTCCAGTTGACCCACGTGGGACACCTAGCATAAGCAAGAAATCAAGCTTTGTAGTTACAAACCACAGAAAGGTGGGGGCTTTTTGCTACTATCTTTTGATCTGTCCTGACTGACACAGCATAGATTAAATCCTATTAAATTATTGGTCATAGGCATTATATGAGATTTGCAATTAAAAAAGAATGAGTGTGAAGAGTTGAACTATTTTTTAGAAGAAACAGTGGAAATAAAGTTCAAAACTGAAGCCTAGAGTAGAAGGTTAATAAGTATGGGACTTTTGCTTATATAGCCCCTAAGGTACAGTTTTTGTCATATTTGTGTTGTGAATTTATTGTATTGAAAGTCAATACTCTTCTCACTCAGCTTGTAACATAATGAAAAACCATTTGTCACAAAGGGTAGACACCACCTTCAGTCCTTTGCTGTGGAGGATTGAGGATTGAACAAAAGGCAATCCATCCATGGAGATTTGGTACCTTGCTCATGCCCTGAATTAGTCATTTGGGATAAATTCCAGAGAAGTTGCTGGGTGACAGGTGTGCCCGTTTTGTAGGGTTGTGATACTTACTAAACATGGCCCAATGTGGTGGCTCACCCATGTAATCCCTGCACTTTAGAAGGTGGAGATGTGAGGATAGTTTGACCCCAGGAGTTTGAGACCAGCCTGGGTAACATGGCGAGACCATGTCTCTGAAAAAAAAAAAAAATTTAGCCATATGCAGTGACATTGGCCTGCAGTTCTAGTTACTAGAAACTAGTAACTAGAACTAGAAAGGCTGAGGCAGAAGGATCACTTGAGTCTAGAATTGGAGGTTACAGTAAACTATGATTACACTACTGCAGCCTGAGAGACAGAGTCAGAACCGGTCTCAAAAAAAAAAAAATTTTTTTTTTAAAACAAAAGTTACTGAAAAATGTTACTGTCCTGCTTTATGTGATCACCAGCAGTTTATAGCACATTGTCTTTCCAGTGGCATACCAATGGAGGGGGTCAGGATATTCAAAAACAGTCTGACTGCTCCCCCAATTGGCATATGACTGTTAAGCCCTCTCCAACAATGGGTATTATCTCTTTCTAGGTATTGGGGACTGTGCTAGGTGAGAAGCTATACTCTGTCTCAGTTTGTATTTCTCAGTGGGTAGTGAGATAGACTAACATTATAGGTGCTTTCTTGAGTCTTTTATTATATTTCTTGTTTTATGAATAACTCCTCAGGTCTATGACTGGGGATATCTTTCAGGGGTGGATGTCTCCCTGAAGTAAGGACACAGGCCCTCAGCCACTCTGATCACCTGGGGGCTTCTTGCCTATCCCCAGCTGTCCCAGCCAGCAGCATTTTGGTAGGTAGGTTGATAGGATGTCACCCATGCAACCACTGACCCCTCCTGCCTCTGTCCTTTCACTCCCTAAGCTCCTGGGTCTGATCCTGTTTCTGGAACACCAAGAGCTTAGAATGGGTATGATAATAGAGAACACTGTCAGAGCTGGAGAATTTCACTTCTAAGACCATGCCTCTCCTCCCACTTCCATGCCTATCTAGCCACTCTTCCCTCCCTCTTTTGGCTTCCCTGGTGCAGAGGGTCAGCCAGGCTCCATCAGTAGCCACCTCAGCAGTTGAGACTCTGACCCCTGGTTTCCCCTAGGAGCTGCCAACAACTTGTCTCATACCATATGCTACTCTGCAGGGGGCTCAGGGTCACTCTGAATTCTCTTGACCTTGTGGAAGGTCACATCCATGGAAGCCATGGTTCTCCCTCTTCTCTGTCCTCACCTTGGCTTAAGCTACTTGGATACTTTTCTAAATTCCCTTCTTCCACCTCACTGACATCTGTGTGGTCTTGTATTCTAATCACCTCACCTCCTGGCCACTCATGGATCCCATTACCTCTAAGGCACCATGGGACCCCTGACACAGCCTATACGGCCTTGCTCATGTGACTGAGCATAAGGCCAATAAGATTAGCAGCAATATGTGCTAAACTTGGAAGGGTAAACTCAAGCCAGATTCTGAGGGCCTTGAATGCCAGGCTAAGGAGTTTAGATAGGACTGTGTAGGCACCTAAAAAACTATGCATGTGAGTGGGTTTCAACTAGGGGTATGCTTTATAATATGGGGGAGGGCAGGAAGGAGGCTCAGTGAACCACTGGTCCCTATTTTGTTTATAAAGCCAGAGAAGTTCAAGGTGAGTGTTTTTCATCCTGCATTGGGTCCTGATATGTGCTTTGTTAGGTGAGGGACAAGAGTCCTAGTTCCTGTGGAATCTAACAGAGAAAGAAAGCCAGGAAGACCTTGGCTATGATAGATCTTAGAATTGAGAGTTTTGTTCAAGAAGAGAAAGTTAAGCCTTCCTCTGTTGCCTAAGAGAGTGTCCAGTTTGGTGTGACTTTTCTTCACTCAAGGAGACAGTGGAGAGGGTGTGTCTTTGTCCCATGGGGGGCACTTTTGAGTACATAGTTGGTGCCATTTCTCAGCTGCCTTCTTACCCAGACCTGAGGAGACTTAATTAATGTTCTCCTGGAAGAGGGACATAAGAAGATAAGGTTGTTCTTTTCTGGAATGATGGGGGACAGGTCACCCTGTGATCACCTTCCTCTTGGGAACAAACACAGGATCAGTGGGCCTCTCTGGCAAAAGCAATGATGGTGCTTTCAGCCAGCATGCTCCTGGCAAAACAAGAGTGAGGGGTTGGAGTAGTAAGAGTCTAGGGACTGTCTGGGGCAGGGCTTAGGCTCCAATGTGATGCCTTCTGATTTCCCCATGTCTTGGTGAGGGTGCTAGTGAGAAGGAGCATTTCCAAGTTGGGTGATTCAAATAGGTTTTCTGTGGGGCCATTACGAAGGTACAGCAGGGAAGAGGACAATTTCAGGGGTGATGTAGGAGCCAGAAGGGGTAGGAGGAGGGAGAAATGACCAGGTGTGGAGCCAGAGGAGTTGCATGGAGAGGGCCTCCTTGCAGGAACTGAGACTTTGAGTTGAAGGGCACACCCATGGTGACACCACAGTGGTGAGTGGGGGTAGGGGGAACGGACACTGTGGCTTCATTTCTTCTGTCTTTCTCTGAGCTCTTGCAATGCTCACTATTGGCCCAACCCAACTAGAAACTAGAGGACAAGGGAGCCGGTTGAAGTCATCCACAGAGTGAGTCTCCCAGGGCAGAGTGGTGGGGTAGAAGGGAGACGGTGGGTCTGGAGGGGGTAGTGGAAGGTGCTCAGCACACTCCCATCCCACTGGATGGGGCATACTTTCTTTCTCCTCCTAGGTTCAGGGGTTGGGGGCCTGTGAATAGATGGCTAAAGTACAGATTAACAAGAGAGAAGACAGATTTAACCATGTAAATTTAGAGTTCACAGAGAAATGTGACTCAAGGAAGTGGTTAGACTTTTAGGAAGGTGGGAGAGAAATGGCCTTTATTGGAAAACAAATGACTTTTGGAGAGATAAATGGACACCTAAGAGAATAGACGGGAGTTATGATGGTTTTGTGATAAAAGTCAATCTTCCTTAGTTATAAGAAACTGCTGGGAGGGGATTTATGATAGCTGAGTTCTTTGGGAGGTTTTACTTTTAAGAGATTTCTGGAACTCAAATACCTTCTGCTCAAAACAATTTTTTTTTTTTTTTCAGTTTTTGGCAGGGGCCAGGTTTGACCCTGCCACCTCTGGGACCGGCTCCCTACTCCTTTGAGCCACAGGTGCCACCCTGCTCAAAACAATTTTTATGCCTCAGGGACATATTCCAGACTCTTTTACCACCAAAGGTAGCATGGCTTCCAAAGTTTCCTGATTTTAGAGCCTCCAAATTTGAAGGCACTAGAGAATCTAGGCTCATGTGGGGCTGTAATGGTGCCTTAAAAGGCTCCTCTGCACAGAGGTCACCCAGCTTAACTCAGATGAACTGTCCCTATCAAGCTCAGCTGCCCTGAGGCATGCGACAGGTCACTGCACCCACCTTTCCCTATAGCTCACGTGGCCCAGGCCACGTGCTGGGAAGTCAGCTTCCTATTTATCTTGCACCCTCAGGAAATTATAGCACTTTTAGTTCAGGTTCTGGCTGGAGTAAAAGGTTTCAGGCCACAGGTTCAGGTGACCTCATTTTCCTCCTGTCTAGGGAAACCTTCAGAGCCGTTCTCAGCCTGGTAGGGAGAAGATTCTTTATACAATCCTAAAAGTTTTCTGGAGTTCAAGAAGAAAGTGAACTTCTCAGGTGTGCATGTTTTCCAGATGGGAGGAAGAGTGAAACAGATAAGGTGATAGAATTTCCATTGTTAGATGCCTCTTGTTTGTCTGTGAACTACGCATGAAGGAGCTATACTGAGCCATGAATACTGAAAACACTTGAGTGTTTTTCCACGTGTGAAAACCTTACCCTTTGAAAAATCCAAGGCCCACCCTGGGCCACACATGTCTAATCCGAGCTCAGCTGTTAGGCGGCTCCTCACCTGCGCCAACAGCAGAAGCAAAGTGGTTCGGCACAGACATTGTTTAAAATGGTTGCGTTAAAAATACCATCTCCGCTTCACAGGTTTCTGGAACTGTGAGTAGCATCCTCATTTATGTGCTGGGATGAAGGTGAGTCTGGGAGGAATGCACAAGCCAGTTAAAAGTGGTTCTTTAATTGGATTATGCAACAGCTTTTGAATCTTGCTGCTCTAAATTTTAAAGAGCCCCATACTCTCTGAGCCTTGAAGTCCCTGCAGCTTTGGGTGAATCTGCAGGTTATTGGAAGTTCCTGTGGGGTGACAGCTCAGTCTCTGGGGCTTTGGTAAGGTGGGAAAGGAAGGAAATCTGTGTATAGGAAGGGTTTGTCTAAGTGCTTGGGAGGAAAGAAACTCCTAGCATGCAGAAGCAAGGCACACAGACACTCCAGAGGAAGGCCTGACTATGAGATTTCATTTCCAGTCAAGGAAGATGGTGACAATCTTGGTTCAGGTTTGTTTCAGAAAATGGGTGGTCTTGACACTCTCTAACCTGAGCTTGACCTTTGCAGATCCCAATGAAGAGAACCCAAGTTCAAGGTCAAGTACTTGGCCTTCCTTTTCAGAATGCATCTGTTTTGTGCCCTCCAGGAAAACATTTTACAAAGACCCCCTGCCCCCTGTTAACTGCAACCTTAGCTGCCTACCCAGCCTATCAGTGTGTCCTTCCATTTGCTCAACACAGGATCTGCTTGGCCAGGTTCTGTTCCAGTGGCCCCAGTCTAACGGGCTTGTCCTGGACTCAGAACTTCCAAAGAGGGAGATCCGGGCTATCAACCCAGAGGTGTTTTTCTCCAGCTGGACTTTGAGATACAGCCAGAACTGCCAATGTTTTTGCAGCCTTTGCTCCAAGAGGTAAGGGTTGGGCTTGAGGTAGAGGAGAGAGGGCAGTGTTTAGAAAGATGGCAAATATTGCAGCCCCATGCAAAGATAACCTCTAATATTTACACCTAAGAAGTGGAACAGTTGGCAAATCACCTAGAAGTTAGTGGAAAGGATAGTAAAAACAGAAGAAGGAGGAAAATTACTCAACATGTGTTGATTATGAATTTTAATTACTGAGTTATCTGTTCAGTCAACAGACTGGGAAAGAAATACGGGCAGGAAGAGCTCTATGAATGTTACAGATGATACAATTCTGGTTTTAGGAAATGCACAATTAGATTGTGTCTACACAACCCAAAGTAAAAGCAGATGTATCCGTCATCAGACTATTTTGATTAATGGGGAAATTTGGAACTTAAATTATCTGGTTCCGCCAGCTATGTTGATCAAATGAACTGGATCATTGCCAGATCTCCATTTCTCTCAGTGGGGTGTAGACACAACTTGGGGTGAGGCCATTTCAGGGACAGGATTCATCCTGGGAGGCAGCAGAATCTAAGTGGGTGAAAAAGGTTCCACAAAGCAAGCAGCAGTGCCATCTTTCCATTTGGATGCCCTATATGGAGAGGTCATGCACTTAATTTACTTCCAAATCACACAAGCAACTCTGTTGACCATGTCATCTCTGGTAAGGAGTCATTCTTCATACTCTTCCTAGCAGCTGATTATCCAGTTAGTGAAGTGGTCCTCAGGGGTTCGTTTGTGTTGCAGGGAGTAGGAACCAGTAGACAGGAAGGCAAGTGTTGGTAGAGGGGCAGTTGCTCTCTACCCTTTGAAACCCAGGGTAGGCCTCCACAGATGAGGCCAGTGCCGTGAAAACAGATCACTTCTGCCATCATATTGAATTGATTGGACTAAAGTTCTCTCTTGACATGAGAGGACATACCATCTGCCCTCCAAAATTTTCATTGAGCCCCTCTGGCTTTTTTCCCTTGTCTAAAATACATTTTTTTTTATATATGTAATACTTTACAAATTACAGTTACTGTACCTCTTGCATACCAGTGCTATTTTTGGAATATGTGTTTTAGATATTAATATCACTACTCTCTGAGAAAAGAGGGTCACGGGGGATGCTGTTTCCACAAAAAAATAGCTTTAGAAATGAGACCCTGTTAATAAACTATAGGACCTTTAAAGTTAACCTGTGTGTTGAATAATCTCATCTGTCCTTTACTGAAAAATAAGAAAGGTGAGTTTAAAAGGAAAAACTACACTGTAAATCATTAATGATAATGAGTGAATAAGAATAATGGTTACAACAACCCACATGTCCCTCAGTGGATGAATGGATGACAAATGTGGAATATACATGCAATGGGACATAAAAGAACCTTGAAAACACACTAAGTGAAAGAAAGCAGACACAGAAGTTTTCATATTGTATAATTCCATTCATATGGAATACACAGTCCATAAGGACAGGAAGCAGATTTGTGTTTACTAAGGGCTGGGAAGAGAAAAAATGGGAAGGGACTGATTAATGGGCATTGGGTTTTCTTTTGGGATGATGAAAAGTTTCATGAATTTGATAGAGGTGGTGGTTGTACGACATTGTAAAGATACTAAATGCCACTGAGCTGTACACTTCAGAATGGCTAATTTTATGTTATATAAATTTTACCTTAAAAAAGGTGGCAAGAAAGCAAACATGTTTGAATCATGCTACTCCTATACTTCTAATGAAAAGGTACAGAGCTTAGGATCATTTTGGAGATGTTTCCTAAAGCCAAATAAGGCCAGTGCTCTAAAGGAGCTTGGAGACCACGCCTCCTAGCCTCTCATTTTGCAGATGGGATGTGGTTAGGGAGAACCCCAAGTTGGTATCCAGATTTCTGGGTTCTTAGATTGGGAAATCACACTCTGTGCTGAGAGTAAGTGATGCAGCATTCTCAGATACCCACCCAGAATGAGTAGACCATTTTAAGTAACTTCTATTCTGCTATGTTTTGGGCCAATGTGGTAGTATTTGTAACAGTAATAATAATAATGATAATAATAACAAAAGGATAAATATTTGACATTACACATATGCTAATTAGCTCAATTTGGCCATTCCAAAAAAAAATATATATATATATATATTTTAAGCTTCATAAATATGTATACTTTTTATTTGTCAGGCCAAAAGATAAATTTAAAAAATGTAATAAACTGATAATATGTTTATTGTGGCCTTATGAAATGCCAGATACTGCATGAAAAAAACACATTCTATGCAATGCCTCATTTAATTTCCCCCCCATACTCTTCTGAGGCCAATAGGGAAACTCACTGAGGTTAAGTTAATTTCCTTCAGAGGTTAGTAGAGTTGAGGTTGAAACTACCACATTCAATACATGGTTTCTAAACCTTTGGATTTCATAAAGCAATAAAATTTCCACCATCCAACATAAAATAGCCGTATTTTTATTTTGCTAAGTGTAAACAGTGAATAACAAACAAATAATATAAGAAACAAACCCTACTATTTCCTACCATCGTTATGTAATCAAATAAAACTTATTTTGACACCCCCCCAAATAGAAAGACCTAACTTCAGTATAGAGAACAGTTTGCTAAAGTGGATCTGTTTAGCCTCATGAAACATTCTTTAGTCATTTTGCTGCCCAGGAAGATGTCATAGCAGGTGCTCAAAGCTGGGCTTTGTCAGTCAATGGCTATGTGGACACAGCAATGCAGGTAGCCCATTCAGACTTGGGTGGGAAAGTCCATCTTGCTGTGCTCAAATGTAGCATCCATTTCTGCCACCATGACCATTTTGTACATGGGACCACTGAATAAGCATTGGGGTGGCTGGAGAAAGAAGCTCAGTGACTTCCACAGGCCACCTTGTCCACCAGATTATTGAGATTCTTTTCCTTCCTGGATACCCTATGGGAGTTCATGTGGGTCACAAGCATCTTCACACGCTGCCCATTCCTAAAAGTTACCTACTACATCTCCTTCACTTGACCTACTGGCCAACCCTTTAGGCACTGGTTGTGAATCATTATAGATTTATATATGAAGGCATCTCTCCTTGCTTATGAAGTGGTTGCCTAGAGAGTCACTTCTGCCTGGTGCCAGCAGACTGGAAAACACATCAGTAGACCAGTCCATGCTTTCTCTTTCTCTGCTAACTCATAAGGGACTCTCTAAGATGTCATGGTCTGGACTGAGAAGGAGGTGAGGCAGTGGCTCACTGAGAGCTACTGCATGCGTTTGAGCCATTTGCACTCTTTATTTGTCCCTTGCAAATGTGCTTGGGCCAAGTGTTTGCAATACCACTTCCATTTGACAATGGCTGCTATTGTTCATGTCCAATGTTATGGTTTGTTTAATCAAATAATATCCAGTTCATGATAGGCAGCCACTGGGTGTTTCATGGTAGGTATTTAGTCCCTATGAGACTCAGTGGCTAGACAATTGCTGTTGGCAGAAGTTGGCATGGCCATGCTCTGAACCCCCAGGGAGTTCTCTGCTTCTCCCATCAGGGAGACATGCACATGTCTCTCATTGATACTTTCAGTCCACTTGGACATGACTAGTCAGAAGGCCCAAGTGGCAAAACAGTTTGAATGGCTATCAAGCTCTTTTGCAGAGTCTTTTAAGATAAAAACTGGCAGCCTCACAGGTGACCCAAAAGAAGTTCAGGTGAGAGAAGCACATGAACTTTATGCTTCTCTGTGGAAACTTGGTTTAGGTTTCCTGCCATGCTCCCAGACTACTGACATCTGGAATCTTTGCTACTCCCTGTTTTCTGGATTCATCTAGCAGGATGTAAGTGACAAGGTGGGTCAGTGTGATATATGCTGTGGATCTCAAGGCAGTCAAGATCGCCCTGGACTGTATTATGACAGAGTTCAAGAGAGTGGACAGAGGCCTTAGGAAGTAAGGCTTCTACATGAAGCCAACCTGTCTCTACATATCTTTTCTGATTCCTTCCCTGGCCTTTGGGATAATTCTGTGTGATGACTAAGTACTACTATCTGCCTTCTACCACTCTGAGATCCCCTTCTTTCTAGTGAAATCTGGAAGTTCAATGGCAGCTCCCATCACTATTTCCTGCATAACCTCAGCATCTCAGAAACTTTTGAGGGTATGGTGCTTCCCTTACCCATGCAGTTCCAAAGGCCTTGGTAAAGCATCCTTTAGGTCTTCTTGGGGGCATAGTTAGGGGATGCTGATAATTTGGGCATTCATGATGATAGCACATGGCATGAATTATCAGTGTCTGTTTTTCCCTGGCAAGAAATTTGCTTCTGCTTTCAGGAAATACATGGGCAACTCAATCCCAGAATCCCACTTTGAGAGTTTCTTTTATATAACTATTCTGTGTACGTATTAGTCAAGGTCCTGGCAAGAGGCAGATGGCACACTAAAAAATGGGATAAAATTGAAGAGTTTAATGAGGGAAGCTACTGTCACCTTTAGGCCTGAATGGGCAGGAGGAGGGAACTGTCACCAGAACCTGGAAAGAGCTGTGCTGCAGGAGGATGCCCGGCAGGATGTGGCCTGACATAGGGAAATGCTGCTGCTTCCAAAATCACACTCTGGCAGGAAAGGATGAGGTGGCTCTCTCTCTTTTACACTCTGCTCAAGGGACTGAGGCTTTCCTTTGGCTAAACCCAGTCCGAAACCTACCATCTATCCCCAGAGGTGAGCCTGCTGGCAGCACACAGCAGCACAGACAGGGGTGTAGAGTGGATTCTTAGGGGTGAATGGGGGGACCCAGTGCTCAGGCTAAGGATTTGTTTCTGGATCTGGAGTCACCGGGAAGTCAGGGCAATGTTTTGAGTAGAGACATAATATTTTCGGCCCATGTTTTGGGATAACAGTGACATGTGAATAGAATTTAAGTAATTTAGAGAAGGGAGATCTGCCAGGAGACAACAGTCTGAATGTTCATGACATTCAGGTTTGCATTGGGAATGGAGAGACTGGGGAAGATGCTCAGAAAAAAATATTTGGTGGATACATGTATACAGCAGTCCCCTCTTATCCTGGGAGGGATACGTTCCAAACCCCCCAGTAGATGCCAAGCTCTATATATGCTATTTTTTCCTATATATAGTACATTTAATTTATAAATCAGGCACAGTAAGAGATTAATTATAATGACTACTGATAAAATAGGATTATTATAACAATATACCAGCACCCCACTCTTGCCCTTAGGAATCATTATTAAGTAAGACAAGGATTATTTGCATGCAAGCACAATGATACCATGCCATTTGATCTAATAACCCATTTGGCTGCTAAGTGACAGACATGCAGGTAACATCTATAGTGTGGATTTTCTGGTCAAATGGAGGATTTGCATCCTGGGCAGGGCAGAGCAAGATGGTGCACTCAGAGCAAGATCATGCTACGCAGAATGGGAAGCAATTGAAAACTTACAATTGTTCATTTCTAGAATTTTACATTTAATAGTTTCAGAATATAGTTGACTGTGGATAACTGAAACCCCAGATAGTGAAACCGTGGATAAATGGGGGGACTGATGTGCATGTCATTTATGTCAATAAGGTGATGGAGAGTTGTCTGCAGCCTAGCGCTGCTGTCTGCTGCTGTATTAGTGAGCCCAACCAGGAGGCTGTGAGTATTGCAGGCAGAAGCAGATTGCCCCAGAGTTCTGCTTTTGAAGTTAGAAAGACAAAGACGTGAAGAGCATTTGGTCTGCCTCATTTCTATGCACATGGAGATTGCATATTAACATCAAAGGAAGTCAGAGTATATGTAGAGTAGAAATAATTTTCTTTGGAGTCCTTATTTGTCAAACCCCATCAGGATTTTATTCTTGCCTATGAAAATGACAGAATTTACTTTAAAAGCATTGGCAGGGGGTGACAACTTTGATGCTAGGAGTGGTCGTGACAATAACAGCAACCAGTGTTTGTTGAGTACCCTTCAAAGATCCAGGTAGTGTGCTTTGTATGACTGTTTACTAATCACCACCAACAGCCTCATAAAATGGTCTTCTTTATGTGACAGATGAGGAAACAGAGACTTAGACAAGTTAAGCCCTGTCTTACACAGAGAAGAAAAGACAAAGTTGGTTCTTTAACAAGGCCAGCTATAAAGCCCACACTCTTTTTTTAAATTGAGATTTATTTGGGATTCATTGAGGGGACAAGGAATTAGGTGACACTGATTGCATTTGGTAGGTAAAGTCCCTCTTATAATTGTGTCCCACCCTCAAGAGGTGCGCCTTACACCATGACCTCCCATCCACTTCCCCTAGCCCTGCTCCCTAATCCTCCTACCTCTCACCATGTATTAGGCCATCTACTGCTAAAGCCCACACTCTTAACCTTCGTTTTCTGTTGTGTGTAAGTAATTTCAGGATAAAATTTACACTGATGACTGCCTACTGCCTACATGTACATGTGTTCAATGAATTTAAAACTTCCTATAACTAATGCAGCTAATCAATTTAGGATTTTTAAGCATATTTATGTGTGTAATTAGTAATTAGTTGTCTATTGCATAAGAAATAGAGAGCAGTATATAAAATGACCATAGCTTGCATCCAGGGTGAGAACGACTAGCTTAGAATATTGAAAGGCACGGTAAATGCTCCACTGAGTTTACCTGCTATTATTAATACCCACTCTCCCTATTAAAAGAGCAAAGCTCAGTCACATTTGCTTCAGAACTCAGATTTCATGGAAATTTTAAATGTTTCCAATAATGTTCCAATATTTCTTATGTTTTCTTGATGTCCTGCCATGATCCCATTTCCCTAAAAGGTGTGGCTAACAGGTGATCACTGTCATAAATTTGGTGGGTGTATGTATCTGATGATGTTTCCATAACATTAACATTAATTTATATATCAATAATAGTTTCCTTCAAAACTTACCTAAATGCTATCAAATTAGGCACATTGGCTTTGAAATGCTGTCATTCACCCAAACGTCATGTCTTAACGTGAAGCACACACACATCTGGTTAAAATCTAGCATATTGGATGCATAATACCACCTGGGGATGAACTTCATTTTGTTAATTTCTTATTACAAACATCCTATGAAAATTCTGGTGCTCCTCTTTACTTACACAGATGAGAATCCAGAAGATATATGCATGAAAGATAGCTGTTTGGTTGTAAAATTCATGGATGTCTAATCATACTATTAGTTGTCTGCCTTTGTTTATTTTAATTAAAAAAATCAGATAAAGTCAGCCACCTGAAACGACTAGATCAGGAATATCCCTGTAATCTGTCTAGTAATAGTAATAGTCGTTCTGTGATAGCATGCATGAATTACCATCCTTTATAGGCAATAATGTACTCACATCTTATTTCTGAAGTACTGCAAAATTAATTACTACTCACATAAAACCCTACAATCCACAATGTTCATGCCTAAAGACCCCTGTAAACCACTAGGTCCTTTGGTTAATCCACAGATGAACTCGCCATGTCCAAAGAAGGAGATTAATAATCTGCCTCTGCTGGTTCATCTGAGACCAAAGCAGATGTGAAAAGAAAAACCCTCATTTGGCTCCAGTGGAGGGGACAGATCCCCAGGATAGGAGTCAGGAGTCCAAGATCTGAGTCTCCTGCAGCTTTAGCACTTAATAATATTCTGTCAAGGTAAAAAACAAAAACATAGCTGATATTTACTGAGCACTTACTATGGGCCAGGCACTGTTTTAAGTGCTTTATATTTATTATCTCATTTTATCCTCCAACAACTCTAGGAGGAAAATACTAAAGGGTTTGTCTGAGATTTAGCAAGAGTAAAGAGGAAGGAGAAATTGCTCTCATATTGAAAAGCTACATTAGCACTCCTTTTAATATTTTCAAAGAAAGTGACTCTTTGGTAGCCAAATTTTCCCAGGACAAGTCAGTTGTCTAATTATATTTTTAGGTTTTCTTATTCCTTTAAAAACCACTTTCTGACCAGCTACTATTCCTCAAGTTCTGCTCCCAGGCCTGGGATCCACCCGTGGATATGGATAAGATCAGTCCCTTCTTTTGAGCTGCCCATTTCTTAGCCGGAGGAGAGCTGAGATCCAGTCTCATACCGCCAACACCCTCAGTCCTGGTAGGAAGTGGGTAAAAGGATGGTTTGGTTCAGGAAAAGAGATAACTCAACATTTCCCAACATTTACAATTGAATTGTTAATTTGATTTTCATTGATCTCATGGCATTCTGATTATGCTTCTTTGTCCTAATTTGCCTTAACTACGGAATTTTGCCTCTGTGACCTCTAACTCTGGTCAGATTCATGCCTCCTTGTCCCACACAGAGGTCCAGAAAAGATCCACACTTGAATGTTCTCTTTAAACAGGACTATTTTTAATAGAAGCAAATTATCTTTCTTTGAGAAGAAAACACTATCATTTACCAATATCTATCATACTATTTACACATTATATGAAAAGTACATACAATTCCTTAAGTAGTCATTTGGGGAACAGCAAATGCTATTTAGTCACCCCCATAAAGCACAGATACCATGAAAATATTTCTCATGTTTTCTCCTTTAAGAAGAAAGAGGAATAAATTTTTTCTTATGCATCAGTGAAAATCTCTCCTATACATTTGATTAATATATTAGTACTCAAGCAGCATCAGAATGGTGTGATGAGTCATACTGATTATAAAATATCAGTCCCCAGGAAGAGTTCAGAGAGGAACACTTGCTAGATCTGTAGTGTACATTTTCCATCATTTATGCAAACCATTGCTTCCATACAATACCAAACTTATCCAGGGAGAAGAAATCACATTTCAGTAGAGGATAGGTTTTCCATCTGATTTGTGCCCAGAACATGTAAAAAACATAGCAGATTGCATGCTGCATTGACTAGGAACATACATATGCATTTAAATCACTTATGTTTTACTTTTTTATGATGCATCGGTGAATTGTATTCCTTTTGCATTTGTAATTAGAAGGCGGAACAGATGTGATGGCTTCATTTAAAGTGATATGTCCATTAAAATAACCTCTACTACCAAGTAATTGTTTTCTTTAACAAGGGAGTCTGTCCATTGTCATGCTGTTTTTGAGCCATTTAAATAGACTATGAAGAAAAAAACATGTGTCTTTAAGAAATGGAGGTTGATTATGGAAGTCAAAAATTTTGTTGATGGTGTTTACATAAATATAGATATACACACAGGATGGACATAAAGTCTGTGTGCAATTTAAAATAGTTAAACATAATAAATTGCACATGAACTTTATGGAAACCCTATACACACACACACACACACACACACACGTATACATATATATATGTATATAGTTTATGTTTCTGCTTTTTTTTAGAAGTGGGACATCATTCATTCGATTAATTCATTCTTTAAATATCAGCTTTTTCCCTCTGATGGAGACAATAAGTCAAACCTATATATATATTTCAAAGAAGACCAAGACTTCTTTCCTAATTTTAACATGCTATAGTAGAGTAAAACAAATATCCAACTATCACCCACTTGGTGATCAAATATACCAAGTCAATATTAGCACTGGCTCTTTGTTTAGACCTAAATAAAATGTGGATTTCTATTTTGATCGATGACAGCTTTCTGAGATCTGCAGTTATGCTTGATTGGGACAGGCTGTGACAGCCAACGCAGTACCCGGCAGACAATTCTTTAATATATGAACTCAACTGACCCAATTATCCATCCCCTCCCCCAGTGCAAATTGCATCTCCAGCAACCTTTTCACCATTTTCTTCTTGCCATGTCAATGCACTCCACATAGAATTTCACTAAAATTACTCTCTGTAGATCAGAAACACGTTAATCCCTTCACTGCCATCATTAAACACCTCTGTCTTTAAGTCATCAGTGCTTGTAGATGTGTCCCCAAGTTCAAGGCTGCTGTTTTTTTCTTTTTTAAAGGCAAATTTAATACCATTGTCTGTAGTATGTATGCAGCTTGGAAAGATAGCATGGTTTCATTCAAAGTCCATTTAGATGAATTATTGATCCACATAACAATTCTTTGTTGATATACAAATATTCAGAAAGGCTTTATGTGAGGAGAAATGTGGGGAAGGAGCATGTTATGTTGAATCTAATCAGCTATGCTTCTGTTTGGAAAAAGTTTTCGTAGGCGCCCAAGGTACCACTGTTATGCCCTCTGAGGCAGGAGGAGGGAAAATTCTTTCAAAATCCTTTCACCAGATCCCTAAAATGGTTGGCATGGCTGTGTAATTGGGCACTAGCAAATATATATTTGGGCCTTGCTTCTTTTGGCCTGAGGATTTGCATTTATTGAAATATAGAACAGCTAGCTTTCTGTTTTTGCTGGAGAGGTTTATCTTCATTTCCTTTTTTCTTTGTCTCACTAGATATGGCTCTACAGTTCTGTTTCTATAAAACTTATTGAATATATATTATCTGTTGACAGTAGCTCTTCAAATCTTATTTGGGAAGAGATATACAGATACACTCAGGTCAATGATTATAAATTGATTTGGCAAAACAAATAAAACCTCTCATTATTCCTAGCCATTGATTTTCCATTTGTAAAAAAGAAATAAGGACACATTTTCTTCAACTGCATTATAATATCTGTGTTTTCTATACATCCATATTTTACATATACTTTAAAGGTTTATTTAAAATGTCAAGTAATTGCTGACAAATAATTGATAAATACTATCATTAAAAGTATTGCAATAGGAATAACAAACTCAATTTACTAGATTGATATTTTGTTGGTGAGTTAATTATTTCTGGGTATCATATAAACAGACAGGAATTTTAGGCATACCGTGGAGACAGGAAAGATTCAGTTGTAGACCACTGCAGTAAAGCCAATCTCACAGAAAGGAATTCACACTTATTTTTCCAGTGCATATAAAAGCTGTATTTACACTAGACTCTAACATTTTAAGTGTACAAGAGAATTATATCTAAAAACAATAGTTATACCTTAATTTTAAAATACTTGATTGTTAAAAAATGCTAACAATCATCTGAGCCGTTAGGGAATCATCTTTTTGCTGGTGGCAGATCTTGCCTTGATGTTGGGCTACTGATGGACTGATCCAGGTGGTGAATGCTGATGGTAAGGGTGGCTGTGGTAATTTCTCAAATAAGGCAACAGTGAATTTCACTTCACTGGTTCGGTGCCTGTAGTACAGTGGTTATGATGCCAGCCACATACACCCAGGCTGGCAGGTTCCAACCTGGCCAGGGTCAGCTAAACAACAATGACAACTGCAACAACAACAAAAATACCTGGGTTTGTGGGAGGCACCAGTAATCTCAGCTACTTGGGAGACTGAGGCAAGAGAATCACTTAAGCCCAAGAGTTTGAGACTCTATCTAAAAAAAAGAAGAAGAAGAAGAAAGAAAAGAAAAAGGATTTTACTTCACTATTGACTCTTCCTTCCTTTCACTAAAGATTTTTCTGTGGCATGCAGTGCTAATTGATAGCATTTGCCTCCATTAGATTCATTCAGAATTGGAGTTGATCCTCTCAAGCTCTGCCACAGCTTCATCAGCTAAGTTGATGTAATATTCTAAATTCTTGGATGTCATTTCAACAATGTCCATGGCGTTTTCACTAGGAGTAGACTAACGTCTCAAGAAGCCACTTCCTCTGCTCATCCGTAAGAAGCAGTTCTTCAACCTATCAAGTTTTGTAATGAGATTGCAGTAATTCAGTCCCTTCTTCAGGCTCACTTCCAGTTCCAGTTCTCCTGTGATTTACACCACATCTGTAGTGCCTTCCCACACTGAAGTCTTGAACCCTTCAAAGTCATTCGTGAGGATTGTAATCAACTTCTTCCACATTCCTGTTAATGTTGATATGTTGACCTCCTCTCATGATTCACAAATCTTCTTAATGGCGTCTAGAATGGTAAATCTTTTCCAGGTTTTCAATTCACTTTGCCCAGAGCCATCAGAGGAATCATCATCTATGGCAGCCTTAGCCTTATGAAATGTATTTCTTCCCCCCGCCCCCTGAAATGTATTTCTATAATAACAAAACTTGAAAGTTGAAATGACTCCTTGAACCGTGGGCTGCAGAATGGAGGTTGTGTTAGCCAGCATGGAGACAACATTATTATCTTTGCACATCTCCATTAGAGCTCTTGGGTGATCAAGTGCATTGTCAATGGGCAGTAATATGTTGAAAGGAATTTCTCTTTTTTGAGCAGTCAGTCAACAATAGGCTTAAAATATTCAGTAAACCATACTATAAACAGATGTGCTGTCATACAGGCTTTGTTGTCCCATTTATTGAGCACTGGCAGAGTTGATTTAGCATCATTCTTAAGGACCTTAGGATTTTTGGAATGATCAATGAGTATTGGCTTCAACTTAAACTCGCTGGCTGCATTAGCCCCTAACTGGGGAGTCAACCTGTCCTTTGAAGCTCTGAAGCCAGGGCTTGACTTCTCTCTTGCTATGAAAGGCCCAGATGGTATCTTCTGATAGAAAGCTGTTTCAGCTATGTTGAAAATCTGTTGTTTAGGCCAGGTGTGGTGGCTCACGCCTGTACTCCTAGCACTCTGGGAGGCAGGCAGAGGTGGGTGGATTGCTCCAGCTTAGGAGTTCGAGACCAGCCTGAATAAGAGAGAGACCCTGTCTCTAAAAAATAGCCAGGCATCATGGTGGCTACCTGTAGTGCCAGCTACTCAGAAGGCTGAGGCAAGAGGATCTCTTGGTCCCCCAAATTTGAGGCTGCTGTGAGCTATAATGCCACAGCACTCAAAAAGGGTGACAAAATGAGATTCTGTCTCCAAAAATAAATAAATAAATAATAAAAATAAATAAATAAATAAACTAAAGCAATAAGAAAATCTGTTGTTTAGTTTATTCACCGTCATCAGTGATCTCAGGGAGAGCTTCTGGATGGTTTTGCTGCCATACTTGTTGCTTTACTTGGCACATTTTTCTTAAGGAAATGGCTTCTCTTCTTAAACTTCGTCAACCAACTTCCAACTTAGCCAGTTTCCCAACTGCTGGCTTCCAACTTTTCTTCTGCAACTTTGTCACCTCTCTCATCTGTCAAAGAATTTGAAGACAGGATTTTGCTCTGAGTTAGGCTTTGGCTTAAAGAAATATTGTGGCTGGTTTGACTTTCTATCCAGACGGCTCAAACGTTCTCTGCATCAGCGGTAAGGCTGTTTTCACTTTCTTATCATTTGTGTGCTCACTGGAGTGGACTTTCTGTCACATTAACAGTTTGGCTAACTGGTTGGCATAAGAGGCCTGGCTTTGAACCTATTTTGGCTTTGGGCATGTGCCTTTCTCACTGAGATTAATCATTTCTAGCTTTTGATTTAAAGTCATGGGCTTCTAATTCTTCCTTTTACTTGAACCTTGGGGGCTATTGTAGGGTTATTAATTGACGAATTTCAACATCGTTGTTGTCTCAGGGAATAGAGAGGCCCAAGGAGAGGGAGAGAGATCGGGAATAGCCAGCCTGTTGGTAGAGCAGTCAGAACACACACAATATTTATTAAGTTTGCCGTTTTATATGCGTACAGTTCATGGCACCCCAAAACATTTACAATAGTAACATCAAAGATCACTGATCACCCTAATAGATGTAATAGCAATGAAAAATTTTGAAATATTGTGAGAAGTACCAAAATATGACACAGGAGACAAAAGTGAACACATGTTGGAAAAATGGTACCAATAAACTTGCTAGATGTGGGGTTATGATATATCTTTGATTGTAAAAATTACAGTATCTATGAAGTACAACAAAGTGAGTACAGTAAAACAAGGTAAGCCTGTATGTTAGGGAGCCTCTTTGTGGAATGATTTTCAGTGTGACAAACATTCATCTATTTTAGACACATTCCTATCTGAAACTGACTTTTAAGGATCATTTCTGGAGTTTTGATATGATTGCTCATTTAGACCAATTTCATGTTAAAATATAACATTCATTAGAAAGTAAAGTAAATATCTCCAAAACAAAAAGTTGAACTCTCCTGGATTTGTAAGTTCATTTCAAACTAATTGATATTAAGTATAAATCCATTTATCTTATTACAGACAAATGTGCACAGAAAACCCAGTGCCCTATAAAGCTCAGAGCTGTTCATAAATCATTATCTCTTAACTTCAGGGGCTCAGGGAAATAAGTGCTTAAAGATAAGTTATCTCATCAGTGAGGAAGCTGTCTTCACAGCGCAGCTTTCCTATGGGCACTGCCTTTTATGCAGTCACGACCATGAGCTCCTGGCAACCATGCCTACAACAGGGGACAGATTCTGCCTCTCTGCCCACAGCAGGTCAGGTGGGCACTGGGCAGTTACTGCATGTGGTCGTAACTGAGGATATCTAAGCAAGGGACCATAGGACAGTCTGCAGAGAGAACTGACCATGCAATGTACCAGAGAGAGTAGTTTTATAAACATTGATGGGATGAACATAGGAAAACCCAATGTTTGATAATGTAGCCTCCACTGCGTTCTTTGACTTAAATTCTGCCTCTTTAGAGAAAGAGGCGAGATTGCATCACTTCTAGCATCAACACTCTATGAAGCTGCTTTGAATATTTTTTCCTTTAAACGTTATGAAAACACACTTATGATAGTCCTAAAGGAAATGTCAAAGTGAGCCATAGCCAGTAGATGCTAAGTTCTTTGATTTTTTGATATTTTTATTTATGTATATTTACTCTAGCCCAGGAGAAATTGGGATTCCTGTTTCCTGTTCTGATAATGCAAGTAAAGATGGGTCTACTTTATCACATAAACAGGAGGTATCCTTGCATCTGTCCTATTGAAAATTTTACTCATTCAAATGGTATTCTTGGAGGAGTTTTTCTTCAGGGTTCTGGAACTACTAACAGTGGCCAAGGAGAGGTGCTCTGGCAAGTACAAGTACAAGCTCTCCTCCCACTTCTCCTAAGAATGAACCACTTACTTCTCTTTTGACTCTTATTCCCTAAATTCACCCTAAGTCCTTTGCCCAAACTCACCTTCTGTTTTTCTATTGCTCCTCTTGGCAATTAATTCCCTATCATGGCTTTAATGATGATCCAAAATCTGTACCTCCATCCTTACTTCTAAGACTAGTAAGTAGATATAACCCCAAGTAGACACAAACTTGCTTTAATAAAAGCCAATGCCAATACATTACTTACTCACAAGATTATACTATCTATATATTTTACATATCTCCTATTCTGATCTATGTAGCTATGGGTCTGTATTTCCAATCACATTTAAAATTGTCCATCCTTGTCATTGCCGAGACTGTATTGATCCTCTTCCTTCCTAGACCTGATTTTTGTATTCTTTTCTTACTTCTATAACTAATTCCATTATCCCATCCTCCCACAGCCCAATACTAAGACCTCCCAGTTCTCTCTCTTGTTTCCCCTACCTCCCAGGCAAGGTCATTTGCAAGGTCCCACTGACTTTCCTTTTTCCTTTCCTGTCTTTTCTAAATCTTCTTTATTCTTCGTTCTACTGTGCTGGGTTATCAGGTATTCTTTTCCAACTCAAATTTCTTCCTTCTTCCAACTCATTGTCAAATGACTTTCAGATTAATCTTTTTTCAAGCACAGCTCAGATTTGGCTATAGTACCATCAAAAATATTTCAATGATTACCCATTACATTCAGTCTAGAATCCAAACCTACTATCTTGGCCTTCACCTGTACTTTTGGCATTTTCTCTCACTCAGCCAAGTCTCACTGCTCTTCAGTGAGAAGACCCAGCTTTCCAGCTCCACATGGCCATTGTCTATTCCAGAGGCCATTATAGAAGCCACCTTCCAGATAATACTGTCCCCTATCCTCTTCACTAGAAGGGCACTTTGCATTCTTTGAGTAAATACAAGCTTTTGTGTTAGTTTTCTGTGGCTTCCATGATGGACCAAAGATTCGGTGGCTTAGCAACAGACATTTATTTTCTCACACATCTGGAGGTTTAGAAGTCCTAAATCAATGGGTGGGCAGCATTAATGTCTTCTGAGGCTTCTCTCCATGGCTTGTAAATGGCGATTTTCTCCCTTTGTCTTCCTAGGGTTTCCATTTGTGTGCACCTGTGTCCTAAACACCTGTTCTTACAAAGACACTAGTATGTTGGGCCCACATTAATGACCTCACTTTTACTTAATGACTTTCTTTTTTTTAATTTTTATTTTTTATTAAATCATAACTTTGTACACTGATGCATTTATGGGGGTTGAGGTACTACTTTGATATACAATGTGAAATGTTTACATTGAACCAAGTAACACATCCATCACAATAATACTCATTTCTTAATAGTTTTTTTTTTTTTTTTTTGAGACAGAGCCTCAAGCTGTCCCCCTGGGTAGAGTGCTGTGGCATTACAGCTCACAGCAACCTCCAACTCCTGGGCTCAAGCGAGTCTCCTGCCTCAGCCTCCTAAGTAGCTGGGACCACAGGTGCCTGCCACAACACCCAGCTATTTTTTGGTTGTAGCC
>CAUYTI010022457.1:0-16062 GCA_963575145.1 Galago senegalensis
TGGCATTACAGCTCACAGCAACCTCCAACTCCTGGGCTCAAGCGAGTCTCTTGCCTCCGCCTCCCAAGTAGCTGGGACCACAGGCGCCCGCCACAACACCCGGCTATTTTTTGGTTGCAGCCGTCATTGTTGTTTGGCAGGCCAGGCTGGATTTGAACCCGCCACCTTCGGTGTATGTGGCTGGCGCCTTAGCCGCTTGAGCCACAGGCGCCGAGCCTAAATATGTTCATTTTTTTTTTTTTTTTTGAGACAGAGCCTCAAGCTGTCCCCCTGGGTAGAGTGCCGTGGCATTACGGCTCACAGCAACCTCCAACTCCTGGGCTCAAGCGAGTCTCTTGCCCCTGCCTCTCAAGTAGCTGGGACCACAGGCGCCCGCCACAACGCCCGGCTATTTTTTGGTTGCAGCCGTCATTGTTGTTTGGCGGGTCCGGGCTGGGGATTCGAACCCGCCACCTTAGGTGTACGTGGCTGGCGCCTTAGCCGGTTGAGCTTAAAAGACATCACAGAATTTACACAGAAAGAAAATCTTATGAATGCAGTAAATGTCCAAAATCCTTTCATTATAAGTCAAAGTTCACCATAGACCAGAGAACTCAAACAGGAGAGAAGCTGTATGGATGCAGTGAATGTCAGAGAGGTTTCAGTACAAAATGTCATCTCGCTCTGAACCAGAGAACTCATAACAGGAGAGAAACCATATGGATACACAGAGTGTCAGAAAGCCTTCAGAACAAAGTATCACCTCATTATACACCAGAGGACTCATATAGGAGAAAAACCCTATGAATGCAAAGAATGTGGAAAAGCTTACAGGGAGAAAATCAAGCTCAGGTTACATTGCAGAGTGCATATAAGAGAGAAACCTTTTGAATGTGGTGATTATGGAAAGGGTTATATGCAGAAGTCAAACCTGATTATCCATCAGAGAATTCACTCAGGAGATAAACCCTATGGATGTACAGAATGTGAAAAGGCCTTCCATAGTAAGTTTCAGCTTGTTGTTCACCAGTGAATTCATACAGGAGAAAAATCCTATGAATGTAAAGAATGTGGGAAAGCATTCAATAAAAACTCACACCTCATAACACATTGGAGAATTCATACAGGAGAGAAACCTTATGAATGCAGTGAATGTGGAAAAACTTCTATATACACATCACAACTCATTGTACATCAGTGAAATCATATAGGAAAAAAACCTTATGAATGCAAGGAATGTGGGAAAGCCTTTAATAAAAAGTCACACTTTATAACACATTGGAGGATTCATACAGGAGAAGCCTTATGAATGCGGTAAATGTGGAAAAGCTTTTATAGACAACTCACAGCTTTTTGTGACAAACTCATACAGGAGAGAAACCATATGAATGCAGGGAATGTAGAAAAGCCCTCAATAAAAAATCGTCCCTCATAACACATCAGAGAATCCATATAGGGGAGAAACCTTATGAATGCAGTAAAAGTGGGAAAGCTTTTATAGACAACTCACATCTCATTGTCCACCAGAGAACTCATACAGGATAAAAACCTTATGAATGCAGTGAACGTGGAAAAACGTTTATACAAAAGGCACTGCTCATTATACATCAGTGAACACATACAGGAGAGAAGCCCTTTGTATGTCTCAAATGCCAAAAAGCCTTTAGCCGTATGGCAATGCTCAATAGGCATCAGTTGATTCAGTTGGGAGAGAAGCCTCATGGATGCAGTGAATGTGGGAAGACCTTCCGCCAAAAAGGCCACCTTATTATTCATCAATGATGCCGTTCTGGAGAAAAACCTTATGGATGCATTCCCTGTGGTCAAATCTTCAACCAGAAATCACAGCTCATGAGACATCAGAGACATCACACAGGAGAGAAAACATTTCAGTGTAGTCAATGTGGTAAAGCCTTTTTTGAAAAATCAAACCTCAGTGTCTATCAGAGAAATCATGCAGGAGAGAAATCTTATCAGTGTAGTGAATGTGGGAAAACATTTTCTGTCAAGTTCTTCTTCACTTCCCATCAGGAAACTCATAGAGGAAAAAGATTTCAAGAACACAGTAAGTGCTGGAAAGACTTAAATGCCAACTTTTCCTGAATATAAGAGAACTCACATGAGAGACAAACCTGTGAATGCCAAGGAAGTTTAGATACTTTCCTATTAAGTTTGGATTATGTACACATCAGAAAATATATCCAATAGAAATGGACAAGGGAAAATAATCTCCCAACGATGTAGCTTCATAGTTCATTAAAGGCAATGTGAACTAATTAAAGGTGAAAAATCTTGGTCTTTTTTTTTTTTTTGCTACAGAGTCTCATTATGTATGTTGCCCTTGGTAGAGTGCTATGGCATCACAGCTCACAGCAACCTCCAACTCTTGGGCTTAAGCGATTCTCTTGCCTCAGCCTCCCAAGTAGCTGGGACTACAGACACCTGCCACAATGCAGTTGTCATTGTTTAGCAGGCCCAGGTTAAGCTTGAACCCACCAGCCTCAGTGTATGTGGCAGGCACCCTACTCACTAAGCTATGTGCACTGAGCCTAAAGGTGAAAATCTTGAAGATAAATTTCATTGTATGTCATGAACCTTTTGAGTGGAACACATGTTTTTGCATAGACCATCATAAAATTATTCACTGAAGAAAAATTTTGTGAGTGCTGTGAATCCTGGAATACCTTCCAACCACCTGAGTTTTCATACCAAAGAATATATATGATTGAATTCCTGTGGATGAAATGTCTCTGCCATAAGACCCAAACTCATTATGTACCAAAGACTATTTATTGTGGAGAAATAGTATAGTGGGGTGTTTATGTGTAAGTTATTTGTAATGAAAATTCTGATCCTGAAGGTTATGTTGACCAGTTTGATGAGAGTATTTCAAAATGTACATGAAAACAGCACACTATACCCCATGATTGCATTAATGTACACAGTTATGCTATACAAAATTTAAAAAAAGGAGATTCTGATCCTGCCATATTACTATATATTCATAGACAACAAAGTCATTTATGAAGAGCAGATAATCATAGTATGCCAGCTGACACTCTGTTACATATTTGAATATGTGGAATAGTCAGAGCAGTAAATTAGGAAAGGTCTCAGCTGTGTGTATTTGCCTAGTTTCTGTTTTTAGAACATACAGAATGATTTTCAAATTAAATACCATAATGAAAGAAAATTGTCTATTATGCAATTCTTCTTCTTCTTTTTTTTTTTTTTTGCAGTTTTTGTCCAGGGCCAGATTTGAACCCACCACCTCTGGTGTATGGAGCTGGTGCCCTATTCCCTGAGCCACAGATGCCACCCTATTATGCAATTTTTAATCCAGTTTGTATGTTTAATTTCCACCAGAATATGCCATCATTATAAATTTTGTATATCATAAATTGCAAGGTAAATCATCAGGTTTAAGATTAAAGAGGAATTCTAGGCTTGGCACCTGAAGCCCAGTGGTTAGGGTACTGGCCATATACACTGGGGCTGGCAGGTTTGAACCCAGCTCAGGCCTGCTAAACAACAATGACAACAATAACAAAAAAAGAACTAGGTGTTGTGGTGGGCACCTGTAGTCCCATGTACTTGGGAGGCTGAGGCAAAAGAATCATTTAAGCCTAAGAGTCCAGGGTTGCTGTGAGCTGTGATGCCATAACACTCTAATAAGGGCTACACAGTGAGACTCTGTCTCAAAAAAAAAAAAAAGAAAAATTCTATAACATAACACCATGTACCTTTTTTCTTTACTGTTAACTGATACACATAAAAGGATTGGGTAGTTCTTTTCAGCCTGTTTGAAAATCTAATCAAAGTTTACTCATTAAATTTGACTGATGGCTTCATTTAATCTCCTTTTACTTACTACAATTCTCCCCCTTTTTAAACAATGTTGAGTTTTTTAAGTACTTAGCAATGGTCTTGTAAAATATCTCCTACTTTGGATTAATCTGATTGTTTCCTTTTCGTATTTTTGATTTGTTCATTTATCCTTAAAATTTATTATGAATTGGTAGTTTGTTTTAAGGCCCGATTAGATTCAAGTTAAACTTTTCACTTGTATACCTCATAAATGATGCTGTTTACATCACATCATGTGAGGATGCACATACTGTCAGTTTGTACTTTTATTTGGTAAGCTAGATTTTCTCCCTTGCTTAAAGTGGTGATCGTCAAGTGTACCATTTGAAAAGGTGTGTTTGCAAGTAGCAAATAACCTGTGAGGTGGTATTATGATAAAGTTTGAATAATGTGTAGATAGTTAAACATTAATGAAATTGAAATCCTACAACTAGGTGCAGAATATGAGAAGCTCAGAAAATACTAAAGTAATTGACAAATTTCTGATGAAAGGGATTAAAAGGTGAATTTATGTACAAATAATCAGGAATTTAAAAGGGACACTATTACAAACTTGTAGATGGTACACTGATAAAATGTTACAAACAGGTTGTTGTAATACATTTGAAAACTAACCTTTAATAAATTCCTTGGCTTTTACAATAGTGTAATAGGCTTTAACAAAGTGTAATCAGAGGGTAAAAAAAAAATCTTTCTTAAAGAAAAGTGAAGGCCCAGATTCTTTATCAGGAATATTCTTTCACACAATTCGTAACAAACATAAATATCCAACTCATTCTATGAGACTCACCTAACTGCTACCAAAATACGATAAATACAGCATGCAAAGGGGGGATACCAATCTCTTTCATGAATTTAGATGTAAATTTTAAAATAAAATAGCAAACCAAATCCCCAAGTTTATACATCATGAACAATTTGCATTTACCCACACAATGGAAAGTTGGTTTAAATATTTGAAAAATCAGTTGATGTAATTCATTTTCCACATTAACAAAATGAGGAAGAAAAATAGTATGCATCTGGTTATAAAATTCTTAGGATGCTAGGGATAGAAGTAAACTAATTTTCTATAGAAAAGTTACAAAAATATTCAGTAAACATGCTTAAAAATGAAACTTCACCATCAATAAGAGATGAAGAATGCTATGCTTACTACTTCCATTCAACATTGGCCTGGAGGTATTACCTGGTGCAATAAGAAAAATAAGTATAAGTTTTTAAAAATGTGAAAAGAAAGGAAATATTCTGCCATTAAAAACTAAGTCACAATTTGAATAAAGATTGTGTATGTCAACTCAGTACCTGTGGCTCAATTGGCTAAGGTGCCAGCCACATACACCACAGCTGGTGGGTTTGAATCCAGCTCAGGCCTGCCAAACAACAATGACAACTACAACCAAAAAAAACAGCTGAGGCTTGTGGCGGGCACCTGTAGTCCAGCTATGTGGGAGGCCGAGGCAAGAGAATTGCTTAGGCCCAGGAGTTGAAGGTTGCTGTGAGCTATGATGCCATGGCACTGTACCCAGGGTTGACAGCTTGAGGATCTGTCTCAAAAAAACAGATTGTATATGTCAAAATCCAATATCTATGGATTATTAGAATTAATAAAATATTTTTTTTTTTTGAGAGAGAGCCTCAAACTATCCCCCTGGGTAGAGTGCCGTGGCATCACAGCTCACAGCAACCTCTAACTCCTGGGCTCAAGTGAGTTTCCTGCCTCAGCCTCCCAAGTAGCTGGGACCACAGGTGCCCGCCACAATGCCTGGCTATTTTTTGGTTGCAGCTGTCATTGTTTTTTTTTTTTTTTTTTTTTTTTTTGGCGGGCCCGGGCTGGATTCGAACCTACCACCATAGGTATATGTGGCTGGTGCTTTAGCCACTTGAGCCACAGGCACTGAGCCAATAAAATACTTTATTAAGGTTGCTGGGTACAATGTCAACATACAAAAGCTCATTGTCTTTATTAAAAGAAGTGATTTATGAAAATACGAAGGAATGAATTTATAAAAATGTACATCTTGTAAGCAACAATATAAACTCCACTCAGTTGTTAAAGCAGACCTAAATAAATGTAATAATACACTATGACCATGGATAATGAGACTTCTGAAGTCTTCAAGTGGCTTACTGATTCAATACAGTCCTGATACAAATCCCAACCACATGTTTTTGGTATAAATTGATAAGTTGGGGCAGGTGCAGTGGCTCACAACCTGTAATCCTAGCACTCTGGGAGGCCAGGTTGAGAGATCCCATTAGCTCAGGATTCAAGATCAATCTGAGCGGCTCGGCGCCTATAGCTCAACTGGCTAAGGCGCCAGCCACGTACACCTAAGGTGGTGGGTTTGAATCCCCAGCCCGGACCTGTCAAACAACAATGACAGCTGCAACCAAAAAAATAGCCGGACGTTGTGGCGGGCGCCTGTGGTCCCAGCTATTTGGGAGGCGGAGGCAAAGAGACTCGCTTGAGCCCAGGAGTTGGAGGTTGCTGTGAGCTGTAATGCCACGGCACTCTACCCAGGGGGACAGCTTGAGGCTCTGTCTCAAAAAAAAAAAAAAGATCAGTCTGAGCAAGAGCAAGACTCTGTCTCTACTAAAATTGGAAAAATTAGCCAGGCTTGGTGGCAGGTGCCTATAGTCCCAGCTACTCTGGAGGCTGAGGCAGGAGGATCACTTGAGCCCAAGAATTTGAGGTTGCTGTGGGCTAGGGTGAGGCCACGGCATTCTACCCTGGGTGACAGAGTGAGATTCTGTCTAACAAAATAAATAAATAGATAAGGTGATTTAAAATTTTATATGTCAACATAAAGGAACAAAGGATTAAAGACATTCTAGTAGAAAAAGAAGGGGGTAAATAACAGACCAATGTAATAAAACAATTTCCAGAATCAGGGTCATGTAGATATGAACAATGGATTTTTGGTGGAGATGGAACAATTTCAATTATTTATATGCTATGATAAAAGAAAGTTGACACCTACATTACAGTGTTCACAAACACAATGCCTGGGCAGGCTGTGTCATTTTGGGGTACAAGTGATACTCTCTTGACTTTGCGTTTGCCACTGTTTACTTTACAACCATTTTTGCCTCAGCCAATACCCCACACAGTCTCTTCACTGCACCTTCCACGCCCAAACGCACCCAGCTCACACCCCCACTACCACTTGCGCTCGTCCAGACGGAGTTCTGGTTTCCTGAGCCTTCTGACAAACGCAGCACCAGAATCCACTCACCACCTGTTCGCATTTCATAGCTCCAGGGAATAGATAAACCTCCAACAGCCGTGTCTTACCTGCCACCTTCAGGGGCTGTGGCCCAAATTGGGCATCCTCTACTAAAGTCTGCTCTGTGACTGGCATAGCGCTGTTGCAAGGAAGCAGGCAGATGAGGACGCACAGCGTTCCACAGTTGTGCAACGCTGTTGGTGGCAGGTGCAGAGGTGGTGAAAGGAATAGTAGAAGATGGGCTGCAATTGCTTCTTTCCTGCCCATTACGGCATAATTCACTCACCAGGAAACAGTTGCCATCTCGCTGTTGGTGTGACTCCCACTCCGTTTCAGGGACCAGAATCCGCGTCACCGGACAGATCCCTTGGTCGCCGCAGAGATGCTGTTGAGTCTACGCAAGAGCTCGGCTGTGGTGAACCAGAGAAGGGGTGTGGGGAAGTCCGCTAGTCCTCAGGACACCGTCCATGAATCTCGAGGTGGAGGTTAAATTTCCTGGGACTGACGGGGTCCGTGATTTAGGATGCGACGAGCAGCGAGTGAGGGGTACTTATGGCGGGGTTGTGGCTTAAGAAGGCTTCAAGCAATGGTCAGTGGAGGCTGACGCTAGGGATTAGCTATCAGGGCTTCCTGTGGTCGGAGTTTGAATGTCCTCCATGTAGTATGGAAGTCAGGTGTCTCTTTCAGGAAGCAGAACCATTGTTCTCTTAATTGATTAAGCTTCAAATCTAAAACTTATCATTAATTTCTCTCTTAATCAGTAAGAAAATTCCATACGGTGGCCGGACATTGAAGGCAGCAAATGCGCACCTTTGTCTTCTGGTGGAATGAAAGGCAGCAGAACAGCGGTGAGGACAGGGCTTTGCAGGCACAACCCCTAAAAATCCAGTAAACGAACTTGGGGCCTCAGTCTTTTTAGTCCACAAAATCAAACACGTAGATTTGGTTCGTGTTTTTGAGATAGAGTTGATGGGATTTGGTGATGGATTCGATTAAAAGCATCAGGAATAATTTATATTTGAACTTAAGATATTGGGTAGAAGGTGGTATCTTTTTCTAAGTTTGGGAAAGATATGGAGGGTGGGAAAGATTTGGCATACAGTTGTCTTGGAGGAGGCAAATGGATCGTTTTGTTTTGGTTGTGTCACACAGGAGATATTACCTGGATTTTCAAATGGAGATCCAGAGGAGAGATGTAGATATTAATCTGGATTTATGAAGAGAGGCTATAGATTAAGATAAGAGATTTGGGGCCTGGGGTAGTGGCTCACGCCTGTAATCCCAGCACTCTGGGAGGCTGAGGTGGGTGTATTGCTTGAGCTCAAGAGTTTGAGAACAGCCTGAGCAAGCGTGAGACTCCATCTCTACTAAAAATAGAAAACTAGCCCAGAGTTGTGGCAGGCACCTGTAGTCGCAGGTACTCAGGAAGCTGAGGCAAGAGGATTGCTCAAGTCCAGGAGTTTGAGGTTGCTGTGAGCTACGATGACACCACGACCTCTACCCAGGGCAACAGAGTGAGATTCTGCCTTGAAAAAAGAAAAAATAGAGATTTGGGAGTCATTGATGTTCAGGATGACTGCACTGATAAAAATAGATGAAAGTGTCTAAAATAGAGTCCTTAGGCATGCCAACATTTAGAAGCCAGAGAAGAGCTAGCAGAGGAGACTGAGAAAGAGAAGTCATTGAGTTTGGAAGAAAATCCAAGCATAATGTCACCCAGGGAATGATATGTGTGTGTGTGTGTGTGTGTGTGTGTGTGTGTGTGTGTGTGTGTAGGGAGGGGTGTGTGTATATATATATGGAGGGGTGAATATATTTGATTTTATTTTGGAGTAACACCATCCTTGCAACATTTGTTTTAAGGAGATAATTTTTTGATTGGATCGAATAGGAAGTTACCAAGTTGTAGTTCGAGAGATGATATGTTTAAAGACGAAAGGGGTGGTAAATGGAGTCGTATTGTTTAGGGGGCCAGAGACCTCAACAGCTACATTGGTAGCTTTACCCTCACTGACTTCTCAGCCAAGCAAGAAATGTTTGGACCTGCAGTGCCAAGAACATGGCAACAGATGTCGCTGTCGTTCTTGTTAAGAGCAGTCTGGGAGTATTCAGCGCATAAACCCACGTGTAATAAAACGAGGTTGTGGGAAGAATGTGAAAAGAGGAAGTAGAGAGAGGAAGTGGAAGTGACCCTTGAGTTTGCTGTCAAGGAAAGCAGAGAAATTGGCTGTAAAGTACAGGAGAGGGATGTGTGTGGCACAAAAACTTTTTTTTTTAAAAGATAGTAATAGAACATATATATGTATGTTCTGACAATAATGACAAAATAAGAAAAATCGATACAGATATTGTCAGAAAGGAGCATTTGAAGGGTATTACATTCAATCCTCCATTTCAGAGTTTTCCTCAACATTTTATTTCATTTTAGTATGTAAAACATCCTACTGTAATTCAATGGTTGTTTGCCATTAAAATGGTTTCAAAAGTCAGCACTATACAAAGTTGTATACTCACAGAAATATCACCTTCCCATTCTTTCCATCCCATTTTTACTCATCCCGCTGTTTCCTTTTAAACACTAGCAGATACATGCTGGTTGGCATTCCACTAGAGAAATAGAACTTATATGTGTTATATATGTGGGTATAAAATAAGGTGATCAGATTTTAACACTGGTAAAGCGGGACACCATTGATCAGAGGTGGGAGGAGTGGGGGGGGTGTTCTTGATTAAAAATTTGGTCTATATGGAGCAAAAAAAATTTTCATAGAGTGCAAAAAATTGTAATATATACAAATTGTAATATATATTTTTAAATTTCAACATAAGTACAATTTACAAATATAATACATTAAAAAATTATGTATAGTATTATTTTATTCTTTGGCATATTTCTTATTTGAGTGAATTTTTTTTAGTGGATTGCTGTCGTTGTTTGAAAGGCCATGAAATTTTTCACAAGAATTTGTTAAATTATATTTCACACACAAAATGGCTTTCAAAGTCTCAGCACTTAATTGTGATTTTTCTGATGTCCACACTTCATTTACCATAGGAAAAACACGTTCAGTCACAGCATTAGTTCCTAGTAAGGACAGCGCGTATTCCACAATTCTTAGTGCATTATTGTATGGAACCTGGTTTATTTCAAAATGATGAAACATTTCTAACCATTTTTTCTCTATTGTGATTTTTGCTGATTCCCAAGATTTAACCTTTTCCTTATCAATATATTTTTTTAATAATGATACCTCATTAAAAAGATCATTTTTGGAAATATTACTATGTGGGAAATTTTCAGTAATATGATCAAATGGTTTTTGCACATCATTCCAATTAAGTTCTTGTTTTAATGTAACCCAATGAAAATGTTCAATATCATTGTCATGTACCGTCCACTCTTCTAAATAATCTATGCAGTTACTATAGAACTTTTTAACGTGATTCATGATATCTGCACGATTTATTGCACCTTGTTCTTCTAGCTGGCTTATATTATGGATAGTTAACGGAAGAAAATTATTTTCTAACAGATCTCGACACTGAAATTTTAAATTATTAACTTCATTTGCTACTTCAATTACCGAAATTTTGTCATCTTCAATAAGTTTTATAGCATTTTGAAACAGAGCTGCTTGATTGTGTACAAACTCTAGCCGAATTTTTGAAGATTCTTTTTCAAAAAACTCTTCTAAAATTCTAGGATGTTTATCCTGTGATAGAAAGTAGGCTTTCAAAGGACCTTATACTTTCAAAATTCTTTCGACAGCTGGCAATAGAGCTAACCAACCCATTTGCTGTATCCAAGTATTTTCTGATATCCAACTTCCGCAGTTTCACAAAATTCTTTAAGCATTTCAATGTGCACAGTGTATATATAGAAATAAGAATACATTTTAATAACAATATTTTCCACATCTACAGGCAACAAATCAGCAGCTGTTTGAATGGCATAATGTATTATGTGTGCTGCACAACCAATACCAATAATGTTTTGATTAAGGTTTTTGTTTAATTTATAAAAAATATTATTTGTACCTCTCCTCACTTTTCCTCCAAAATTTGCGTTTGTGTTGTCTGCACAATATGCAATCATTTTATGTTTTAAATTGTTTTTTTCCAAAATATTAATAATGGAACGGAAAATTATTTCAGAAGTTTTGCTGGGCAAAGAAACGAAATCTAAAATTCTAATTTTTATTCCAGTTTCCGAATCAAAAATCTAATAGTGGTTGGAAATAACTTTATATCCCTATGATTAGATGTGTCAGAATATATGAATATAAAATTAATTTTGTCTAGATTTGTATTTAATTCTGAAAATGAATATGGGGAAAGCACATTACACACAATTGCCTCAGATTTTGTTCAGGCACAGGCAAATTTTTTGTTGACTAACTTTTTAACAACTTGTGATGTACAGTCCATAGACCTGAAGGAATGATTGTGATTTATAGCATGAAAAGACATGAGTCCTTCTGCTAATGCTAATTTCTTTTCTTCATCTCCATAAGTTGTTTTCTGAAAAAATTCCTGTATTTTGGAGGAAGATGCAGCAGCATTTAAATATCTTTTATGTTTCTGTGTCTCCAAGTGCTTTGAAATATCTTTCTTCCCACTATGGGAAATAGAAAATTCACCTTTACATTTCTCACATTTTACCATGTAATAGCTTTGTGGTTTTTTAATAAAAGGAAATTCACTTCTTAGATCATCGTTGAACTTGATCCTCTTTTCTTACTCATTATGTTAAAAATCTAAAAAAAATTTTTAAATTATATTATAAATTATTATATACATGTTGCTTAAAAACACAAGTAAGTAGGTACATAATTACATGAACATACTTTATTGTTAGTTTACAAATTAAATTAATTTGATTCTTATAAAGTAACTATATTTTTTAAATTATCTTAATTTTAATCCTATATTTCTTTCTAAATAATAACAATACTAACTTGTGTTATTTTTTCTCTGAATTTGCCATAACGTAAGTCATAAATGTCACTTTCAAGGCTAGTGCTAGACTTTTTGCTGCCACTATAAAATATAAATAATATGAGTACTGTCTGCTAAATTCAAGAAAATTTATGTATTTATGAAATAAATAAATTACTTACCTAAATTATCTGAATAGCTGATTTGTTGACATCACTTGTTTAACTAGCACTAGCATGCAGTACACTGTGTATCGTCTGAGAGACAGTTACAAAATGTTTTCGTGGTTGCCAATGCCAAAAAATGCCATTGTTCATTAAGTCCAAACAATGGTGGTCGAATTCTAATAACTGATCAACGATGTGAACTTTGATAAGCAGTTCTCGATAATGAGTTCTCAACAATTATTTGTTATTATTAAAGTTTAACATTATAAAATTAACAAAAATAATATAAAACTCATATCCTGGCAAGATAGCCACATGACAGCTGAAAACCGTATATTCCCTTCTTGTTCTCCTGCTGAGAGAAGATACCCAAGAAGGGTGAGGTCTGGAAGAACAGGTCTTCTCAAGGAGATCATGAGCTTATACCTGCAGGGTCCTCTCCATGGTGACTAAGCTCTTAGGAATTTGTAACCTGGGAATTTCCAAGTTCTGTGAAATCCTGTCGTTCTGTAAGGGCTAGACTAGCATCTCCTTCTTGATTCAAACTGGCCAATGGGAAGGGTACCTGTAGAGTGGAACTTTTTGACTGTCAAAAAAAAAGAGAAAGACCAAGCCAGTCCAGGAGCATGGCCATTTTGGAAACCTTCTATGCTGTAAGCTCCCAACTGATGAATAAAGCCCTTCCTCTTATAAACATGGTATTTGGGTGCTCTTTCTCTCCGTTGGGCCTCATCTTCCTGCAACACTGCCATTCCATAGCTTGTCATGCATTCTTTCCAAAAATCTGGACTTTTTAAAAATGCCACAGGATGCAGTACAAATCGTTAAAAATCAGAACTATCCCACCAAAAGTGGGACACCTGGTCACCTTAGTATAAAATATATATATACTCAGATATACACACACACATACACACCCATATACACAAAATTTATTAGTTTATGTAACTGTAGAGGGTGGCTTGGCAAATTTAAAATCTGTAGGGCAAGCCATTGAGAAAGACAGGTTATGAATTCCTAGGCAGGAACTGATGTTTCAGTCTACAGGCAAAATTTCTTCTTCATGCTCTTTCATTTTGAGATAAGAGTCTCACTCTGTTGCCCTGGGTAGAGGGGCATCATCATAGCTCACAGCAACCTCAAACTCTTGGGCTCAGGAGATCCTCCTACCTCAGCCTCCCAAGTAGCTGGGGATACAGGTGCTCACCACGATGTCCAGCTAATTTTTCTTTCTTTCTTTTTTTTTTTTTGTAGAGACAGGGTCTTACTTTTGTTCAGGCTGGCCTCAAATTCTGGAGCTCAAGCAATCCACCCTGCCTCAGCCTCCCAGAATGCTGGGATTATAGACAGGAGCCACTGTGCAAGCCTTTGTTTTTTTTCTTCATCATACTCTTAAAACTTCTCAATTGGCTTAGGCAAAACTTGAGTATAAAGGATAATCTCCTTTACTTATTCTTATGGCACTTTATGCAAATAATCAAGCCAAATATAATGAGACTAAAATTTATTTTGCAAATAAATTGGTCCTACTAAGATTTTGTCTTTAATAAAAGCAGATAACTGGAGAGAGAAAATTATACAATAGAACTTCCATAGCTGACCAGCTCCCTATGTTAACCACCTCTCTATGTTGACCACCTCCTTAAGTTGATCTAATTTTCATAGACTGAATGTGCACTATAGGTAAGTATCAGTATAGTAGGCCTAGTTCCTTATGTTGACCATCTCCATATGTTGATCAGTTTATTTTCTTTTTTTTTTTTTTTGGTAGAGACAAAGCCTCACTTTATCGCCCTCAGAAGAGTGCTGTGGTGTCACAGTCACACAGCTCACAGCAACCTCCAGCTCCTAGGCTTAGGCAATTCTCCTGCCTCAGCCTCCCTAGTAGCTGGGACTACAGGTGCCTGCCATAACGCCTGGCTGTTTTTTTGTTGCAGTTGGACCAGGGCCGGGTTTGAACCCGCCACCCTTGGTATATGGGGCTGAGGCCCTACTTGCTTAGTCACAGGCGCTGCCCTGTTGATCAGTTTCTTAGAGGTAGACAGAAGGAATAAGTTTTGTTAATGTATTGCATAACATGTTGGCTATAGTTAATAATAATGCACTGTATATTGCAAAACAGCTTTAAAAAGTGGATTTTAAATGTTCTTACCATAAAGAAATGGTAAGGGCACAGCGCCTGTGGCTCAAGTGGCTAAGGTGCCAGCCACATAGACCTAAGGTGGCGGGTTCGAATCCAGCCCAGGCCTGCCAAACAACAATGATGGCTAGGCATTGTGGCGGGTGCCTGTGGTCTGAACTACTTGGGAGGCTGAGGCAGGAGAGTCACTTGAGCCCTGGAGTTGGAGGTTGCTCTGAGCTGCGATGCCACAGCACTCTAAAAGAAAGAAATGGTGAGTACTTGAGGTGATAAATACATGTATGTTAGTTAGCCTGATGTGATCATTCCACAGTATACACAGGTATGGAAACATGTTATATCTAAGGTGACCAGATTTTAACATTGGTAAAGCCGGACACCATTGGGGGAGGGGGGCTGACAACAATGCAAACTTTGATAAGCAGTTCTCCATAATCAGTTCTCAACAATTATTTGTTATTATTAAAGTTTAACATTTTAAAATTAACAAAAATAATACAAAACGCATATCCTGGGGAAATAGTCACATGGCAGCTGAAAACCGTATATTCCCTTCCTGTTCCCCTGTGTTCCCTAGCTTGTTATACATTCTTTCCAAAAATTGGGGCTTTTTTAAAACGCTGCAGGATGCAGGACAAATTGTTAAAAATTGGGACTGTCCCCCCAAAAGTGGGACGTCTGGTCACCTTACTCTAGAGATAGGGGGGCTACTTGTTTCTTCCAGACAGTTTGGCTCCTTCTGAGCTAATTGTCCTTGCCTAGAAGCAAGGGAGGGAGCTGATCTCTTTCTGATACTGATTCCACCCCGTGACTTTGCCCAGGAGGGAAGTAGGGAACTTATATTAGTCTTTTCATTTCCAAATGAAGTTACATTAACCTCTTCATTCCCAAATGGAGTTACATTAACCTTTCAGCAGCTGACCCTATTTTCCCTTCCCATTCTCCTGCTGTTCCCTAGCTTGTTATGCATTCTTTCCAAAAATCGGGACTTTTTTAAAACACCATGGGACACGGGACAAATTGTTAAAAATTGGGACTGTCCCACTAAAAGTGGGACATCTGGTCACCTTAGTTATATCCCATAAATAATAAAATTATTTGTCAATTAAAGCTTTAGTACAACTGAGAGAAGAGGAACAATTTGGCAACTACTAGCAAATTGGGACAGGAAATTGGTTTTGGAACCCAAGGGAGTGAGAGTAATGGGCATAGTTTATGTGGGAGATATTGACCTTTTGTAACAGAGGTTGTCCTTCCTTTTCTGTTGTCTATCTCATCTACTCTGTGCTTTATGTATCCAAACACAAAGCTCATCTAGATGGAGATGGATTGGTGTAATTGTTGGTGTACTATTTGCAGTGAGAATGGTGAGGTGAAAGCGGTGGGGAAAACTTTTTTCTGATTACTGAAGCTGTTAACTGTCCCTGAGAACCTCTCCTTTCAGAAGAACAAAACATTTATTGACAGCTTAACTTGCCCACACCTGTGACTTCAAGGCCCAGAGGTGCTTGCACAAGATACTGGGGACAACAGCCTTTCTCTCAAGATTTGCTATGCTGATTGGATTTCTGCCCACACACCATCACAATGTTAGGTCCAAAAAAAGCCTCCCGAAGTAGCCCCAACCGACAAACTCGAGACACACTCCGATGTAAGGGCATAAGGTGAGATTTTATTACAGGCCCCGGGTAGCCTGGACTCTCCTGGCATGCAAGCCGAGGACGAGCCCCGAACTCGGGGT
>CAUYTI010022458.1:0-15094 GCA_963575145.1 Galago senegalensis
AATGTGATATATTTACAAGAATATGATGAATTCTATAAATATACTATTGACTGAAATAAGCTTCTACTAAAATGTTTGAAACATTTAACATCTTACCATTTCTTCTTCATCATCCACATGAACCAGAGTGGAGTTCTTAGATGCACAGGCCGTCACACTCTCATTCCAAGTTTTGAGTTCCTTACCAACATAATAACAATTGTTGGAATATGTGAACCACTCCTCTGGACAATGAGCACAAAGATATCCTAAAGAAAAATTATGAATTACTATCTCCACTATATGAATTTTTAAAATCATTATTAGTTTATACATTTTCAAAGGTATAAAAATGTGTGCACCTGTCTTTGCATCCTCATAAGCTGGTAAATATTTTAGAGAAAAGCACTCATACATATTCACAGAAAAGCATCAGCCTCTCATCCCCTAAGTATATCATCACATAAAGAAACACATCAAACAAAAATCCACCCTTCAAATGTTGAAAAATCACCGACAAAACTACTTTTCTTGGAAAATCAAAATGATTTAACTGTTACCAACTGGTAGCAATAGCAAGTTGAATCAAATAGCAAAAGAAGGTGTAGTGATTTCAAATGAGTATTTATACTTATTATTGAAAATAAGAGAATGTCCCCATTACTTTCATCTCTGGATATTTATTATTCAATATTTTATTACCCTTAAATATATCCATGATCATTTCTGCACTGCCAAAGATCAAAACAAAATATAAAATGATTAATATCGGTACCTTTCTGATTTCCTATAGTCTGCAAAGAATTGCTCTGCGTCTGTGCTTTAGTACCTAGAAAAATTTAAATAATCCTTATTAAAAATTAATATCTAAATAAGTCACAATAATTTTAGCTTTTAAAATTTGCTACATCACTTAGAATTCTGTGGTAAAACTGATTTTAGCCAGAAACAATAAATAAAGTTAAAGAAGGTTTGAGGGAAAAAAATCTTTTCAGAGCTTACAAAACCAAATTACCACTTTTATGTGTTTCATTTATTATAATACTGCAATTATTTGATTCAATCACTTTAAGAAATAATTTCTACTTCTCAGTAAGGCTTTTTAGACTCCTAAAATATGTCTGTTAGGAAATTTGAATATATACATATAATCAAAGCAAAGACTTTCTACAATTATTCTGTTATTTATACTTTGAAAAATTCTGAATAATCATTCCTAATTTAGTCCAAAACATACTTAAAAATGAGAATTCTATGGCTTGATCTTATGCAATCTTCAGAAGTACTTTCAATAATTCTTCCAAAACTAAACACACTTACGGAGAATGACAAGTGTGGTTACCACAGTCAACATTAAGACAAGAGAGATGATTCCCAGGATCCCAGCAATGAGCTTCTCTGGAGGGAATGGTAAACCTGTGGGGAGAGAAATGGAAACACTGAGAAAGGAGAGATGGAGGTAGCTGGTTAGAATACATACAAGAGACCCATGAGACCCCAGATACACAGAGAATCACCAAACTCACACCTACCACAGGGATCTTTCTCTCAGAATATAGCACTGCAGTTTTAGTAAATATCATGCCCCATGAGTTGTTGAACAAAGACTACAGATTTCAACAACATGTTAGTAAAATTTGTCTGTATATTTCATATTAAAATAGTATATGTCAACTTAGAATTCTGATGTTTATGAATAAAACTATGTGGGCACGCCCTGCTCTTTCTCCACACCCCTGCACCACAACTGCCCATCCTAGAACAGTTTAGAGGAGCTATTTAGAGCTTTACCTTTGCAGTGGTAAGATTTGTCATCCACTTGAAAATCCTGAGCTGCTCTTTGAAGATGTAATTCCACATAGGTTATTTCTTGTTCACATTCTGAAATGGAGCTTTTAGTGCTCTTAGGTTTCCTTTGCTGCTTCCTTGGGTTTGGGGGAAGATTCAGTTCAGAATACTGAACTGAATCTCTTTGGTTATCCATCTCTGCAGCTGTGAGACGTCGGGGACTGTGCTCTGTCATACCTGGTCTTAAGAAAGTAGTAAATGGTTTATATAAGGACAAGATCCCTAGTGCAGTCAGAAAGGATGAGGCCGAGAGTGGATATTGGTTCTCATTTGGCTTTGAGGAATCTAAAGTTCTCACTGTAATTTCCTTAAAGCTTACCCAATTGTCTTAAGATAAAATATTTTTATAAGATTTTCTACATTTTTCAAAACATCACTGGAATAATGAAAAGCAAAAGTAACAAGTAATAAAGAACTCCATATATGTATATTTATTTTTAAAATCTGATTGAAAGATATATTTTTACATTAATCTGTATCAAAAATTAAAATATGGTATTAAAAAATATATACACTGATTGAAAATCAAATTTTGAAAGCCAATAATAAAGACTGAGTGATCTTAAAATGGAGAATAGGAAAGTTGACATGTCTTATAGCCTGTGCACTAAATTACTTTTAGTTTTTACTTTACACTTCTTTATTAAAATGGACTCAGTGTCATTAAGAGTTTTTTTGTTTGAATAACCAAAGGCATCTGAGAAACCATAAAAATATATAGAATATTTTTTATGTTTTAAAATATACATACACAAACGTATGCATAACTTAAACAGTATTAGAAACACTACAAAAAAATCTTTAATTCTTATTTACAGAAGAGTTTGCAGTTAATTTTATTGTTAAAATATAAAACCTTGAAATTATAAATAAAAAATGTATACAATCTATGGGAGAACACTTTTATTTCAATCTTCCAGAAAGTTATTATGTTACTCAGTGTCAATAAAGGACACATTAGTAGTTTGAGTATTTTCATTAATTCATATAATGCAATGTAATACTTTAGTCACTGGGCTCTGGAGTCCTTGAGATCAAGAATTAATTTTGGCTTTGCAATTCACATGGTGTGACGTTTAAAAAGTTGCTTAGTATCTAATAACCTGGCCTCTTAATTTAAAATGGAAGTGAGATCATACAAAATACAACGTATGTAAAACATTTACCACTCAAGCTGGTACCTATAGCTCTCTGTAAAAGTTAGCTAGGTAGTTATTTTATTCACTATTGCAACTTTATTGATTCTGAGTCACGGCAGTAAAACAATGGAAAATAAATCATGACACAAATCACTTGTATCAGTGTGGTACATTTTTCTGCAATATTTGATTAATTTTTTAGTCTTTTGATTGTATATAACTAAGTTCAGCATTTTACGTAATTCACCTTATCCTTATTTTAATTAAAAATAAACGTGCTTTCTTTTAATACAATTGTCTGAGGAATTATGTTTGGATTTCATCATTAAAGTATTTCCTTTTAATAATCTTTTATGGTGGGCAAGCTAAATATAAATTATGTTATCATTCAGTGTCAAACAATGTAATGATGGCTAATCCAGAGTTAAGTGTTCACTGTGGTGATGTTTAGGGGCTTCCCTTAAATTCTGTTTGTTAACCAACCCACATATGTGTCTTGACAATGTCTCCACAGGCAGCAATCTGCAAACTTGGGAAATCCTCCAATATGTTTCATATTTTAGATCATTAACCTGAGTTATTCAAATAAGGAAATTGGTTTCTACTCTGATTTTATTGCATATTAATTGCCTCAGTTGCATCACACCTAGTATTTGGAATCTTCCACTAAATGTGGAAGGCTAGATGAGAGATAGAGAGTAGTAACACATACCTTCTGCGTCCATAAGGTCACGCATCCATTAGTGCAGAGCCCAGATTGCTCTCAGGAAAGGCCCCAGGCAGCTGAGAAATAAAAGATGAAATGTAAAGGCATCAGTTCTGGACAAGAACAAACAATTTCTGTGATCTTCACAGACTGCCCTGCAAAGGCTCAGAGTGTGGCAAGAGTGGAAAAAGTAGATTTCTCATCATTACGTCACTTAAGGTCTGCACAGGAAATTCTCACACATGGGCTCATTTGAAATCAGTTTATCTCAGCAGACACCTCCCAAAACAAGAGACACTGGGCTCTTACTGCAAGGACAAAGTAGAATTCTAAAGTGTGTCCTTTAGTTTGTCCATTGTAAGTGACTCTGAGAAGCTGCTTTCTATAAGATATGGGGGAAACGACTTCACCACCCATGTGGGTCACTTTTATTTCCCTCAATCACAAATATGTCACCTTAAGCTCTAAGTGTGCCTTACATGGCTAAGACTCCCTTGTAGACCAGCGTGTTAAAACTTAACATTATCTCTCTTCATATTCTTGGCATGTCACTTCTATTAAGATGGAAAAAGCTCTAAACCTCATAGTAACATTATCAACAGATAATTACTGATATTTGTCATTAATTATGTGAGAAATTACTATAGTTTCAATTTATTATAGATGTCACAAAATCCATCATTGCCAACCTTATCTTCATTTCTCTGCCTTAATTCCTACATTTTTCATTTATTTACTTTTAAAATATGACAAAAATAAATGTTTCTGACAAAGATAAAACATTACTCAATTTTTAAATACATCAGCAGGCCAGAGTATAAAGTTATTAAATACCCATGATCATAGTGTTCACTGATTCATTCTCTAGCACGACTAATTATCTCTATTTTAATAGAATGATTTGTTGTAAGTAAAGCCTAAGTCAGACTAAGTGGAGGAAGGGAAGCAATTTCAAAATATGAGGCTGTTCAAAAAGTATCTAGCCACATAGTATGAAAGATAGTGTTTACAATGGCTGGATACTTTCCAGGCAGGCTTTACATTTCCCCTACTTAGAAAATAAGACATTTAACATGTACAGAGTAGATTTACTCTGATCTCAAATACAAGACAAGGATACTACACAAAAGGAAACTACCGAACAATACTTATAATTAATATCGGTGTAAACATACCCCCCAAAATACTAGAAAACAGAATTCACTAGCATATTTAAAGAATAATACACCATGACCTGGTGGGATTTATCTCTGAAATACCAGGACATTACGATAAATGAAAGTCAGTAAATGCAATATACCCTTAATAAAATAAAAGATAAAACCACAAGATTATCTTGAGCAATGTAGAAAAAAGCATTGAAAAAATATTGAAAATTCTTTCGGGATATAAAGAGTAAAGAATGTGAAGACGGAGAAGAGAGATTCAAAGATACTGGACTTGAAAATTAAAGTGACTCACCCACAAGCCAAAGAATGCTACAGCCACCAGGAATTGGAAGAAACAAGCAGAGGATTCTCCCCTAGACCTTCTGAAAGGAGTATGGTCATTACCAAACCTTCATTTTAGTCTAGTGATATTTATTTTGTACTTTCAACCATCAGAATCATGAAAGAATAATGTACTTACATGGGTTAACGCTCAGAAACAAGACTGGCTCCCTTACCTAGGACAAGTTAGGATGATAGAAAAAATCTTGAACTGGTTTGCAGATAGATCTGTACAAATTACTGACTCTGTTTCCAGATGGTCCTCTGCTGTGCTAGAGATGACCTTGCAAGAAAGTGGGAAAAAAAGTAAAAGTGTAGCCAGTGGTCAGAACTCCAAGCAGCCCATCTGATTTTCACTGTGTTGAATGCCAGGGTCTAACCGGTTGTAGGATAATCAGTCTTTGTAAAATGGCAATAAGTTGACTAGGCCTCTCAGAATAAGAAAAAAAAGTAGAAATAGTTATGTCCTACACAAATATCCAACAGAGTATATGGACTGCAGAAGAAACCTACATGCTGAACATGCAGCCTTTTGGTGTCTGCCATCCAAAAAGGATTCAAGGAGGGGCTGCTCTGAAAGATACAAAGTATGATTAATATATGCATAGATTGTCAGTTTCACTGCAGTTAGGAACAGTTTTTATTATATAATGGCATACCATTTCGAATCTACCAGACTGGAACAAATTTTTAAAAACATCAACATTATAAAATGTCAGCAAAGGACTAGATCAAAAGGAACCTACATACCAATGATTCCAAGCCAAATATAGCTATGGGGTAACATAAAAGTAGAACTGACTACATTTGTACCAATTCTTTCTCAGTATCTAACTTCAGAGGATGAGAATTCAGTTTCACACAGGTGGCTTGGCTCTTTGGCCAGGGTTTGGCTTGTTTGCAAAGGTGATACCAACTACTTCCAAATCCGATCTAATTGTTTCAAACAACACTCACAGGCACACTATAGAAAAATGTAAGTAAGCATACTAAGTACAACTACTATCTAGGTTGAAATAAAGTTTATTTTATCACTGAAACAACCTATTATTAGATGATTTTTTTAATAAAATAGGAGAAAGCCTTTCCTGTTTAGGAATTAAAAATATAATCTATATTTGAAAAATAACCAGGTATCTCTAAATCTGCCAGCCTACTCTCTTTTAACCTAACCAGAGCATATTTCCTATAGACACACATGTACAGAGGCATACACATATAGAATATCTATATGTCTGAGAAAATACCGATAAACCACTAAAAATGAAGAAGGAAGATAAACAAATATTCACAAAGTCCCATTGAAAACATGAAACCATGGCTTAGAAATTCATAAGTAAAAATTAAAATAATGGAACAATTTTCACTATGGCAACACTAAACATTTTAAACAATTGGTAAGCTTCTGAAATGGCAAATTCATGTGAATAGAAAATTACTTATCTATATTTATTAAAATAAAATATGCAGACTTCTCCCTTTCCATTTTAAATAATTTCTCCTGTGTACGTTCTAAGAACATGATCAAAGTTATGCAGCACAGGGGTTTATTTCCTTTACTTTTCTCTAATGAATGTATTGGGAACGCAAAACAAAACAGAGAGGTTAGCAGTGAAAATAATCATGATTAAGAAACAGAACACCAAGAATTATTTAATATAACAAATGTTCTTAGTATGTACAGCAAAACAATAGATTGTAATATTCTGTGTCTGAGATGGTTACATATGGATGGAGTTTCAAATGGTTTATATTAGTTTCTCTTTTATTAAAAATTAAAGCCTATGTCAATAGGCTCTTAAAGGTAAAATGTTGAATGCTTGAAAATATTGAATGACAAATTTGTATCTAACACGTTTTCTGGATCCATAATTATTTCCAAAGATGTGATTTCCAAAAACCTAAAATAAAATATGAAAATGATTAAGGATTTTTATATCTGTACAATTGTTTTTTGAAAGCGTTTGGCCAACTCATAAATCCACCAGTAGATATGTTGGTTAATTTAATGTCATGATCGAATTATCACTTATTGCGGCCCGAATATTTAGGATAATTAAATTCTTTTTGTAGCAGAGGAAGAATGAAAATTGCCATTGTTATTACGAATACAAAACAGAATTAGCCTGATGATCGAATCACATGGAAAACCAATTCAAAATTGCAATATTACATTTCAATGAAACCAAAATACTAACTTTAAACAATAAGACAATGAAAGAGCTAAAAGAAGGTACAGGTAAATAATTACAACTTTCTAACTATACACAGATGAGGAAAAATTTAGGTTGAACTCTAGACATATCATTATCATTGATAATAAAAATAATTTTGCCACCATGTTGTATATAAGCATGGTAAATAACTTTGTTTCATCACTAATCAAAGAAATAAACACAAAAATATTGATATTTTACCTATAAAATCAGTAAATACTAAGTAAAATGTAATTATAAACTAAAATAATGAAATTTTAACTGAATAAATATTTCAAAACCAAATATAATTACACATATTTGGATGATATGTAGGAAAGGAAACCAGCCGTCATTCAGAGAAGCTTCTCCTAATCTATGACTCTGGACCACTTTACTGGAGAGAAATTTTCAGTATGTATTAAAACCCAAAACATGTGTGAACCTAAGATGGTGAAAAAATAATTCCGTTTTAAATAGATCGATTTGGAAAAAGAGGCTAGATGATCAGAAAAATAAAACAAGAAGATATCAGAACTTGCCCCCAGAATGCAGAAGGAATAGCTGGATTCAAGCCTTATGTCCTCTTTATAAAAGGAATCTCATAGTTTTAAAGACATTGCTTTCACTCTAAGCTATGATTAAGTATATTCTGGGTTGAGAGTTGAAATTAAGATCCAGGAGTCATTTCTGTAATAACTTTTTGAAAGAAGCAAATAAGTGAGAGCAATTACAATCACCTACTTGAAAAATGAAATTGAAAAATGTATAGAAGAATCCTAATTATAAAACAGCATAAAATTCTTTCAGGATGGAGTAAATTTATTGTACAGACGACTATCTGAGAACCTACAGGAGAAACTTTTAGAAAATCTAGTAATGATGTTAAAATACCTTGTTAATGAGAGTCTGTGAAAAACTACAAGGGAAGCTCTCATGTAATTGCTGATTTGCAGTTTTTCTCCCCCACAAATACCTATCAAGGCTGAAAATGTTGCCATGACTATTGGTACTTTGAAAGATATTTCACAAATCACAGATATTTCAATAGAAAATGAGAAGAATCTTAAGTTTATACATTGCTTAGTGAGACCCTCCCAATATTAAGTCTGAGGCTTTAAAAAGAAAAAATAATAAATAAAAAAACCAAACTCGGTGTTGTGTTAGAGATTACATTTAAAAACAGTGCCACAGTATACGGAGAAAAGCGTGTTGATTTGTTAGAATAGAAATTATATTTTTAGCCTTACCAGTTAAATTATAAATAATAATCCTTATCTGTAGCCTATATAAGACCCCAATGTAGAGAGTTTCCATTTCATTTAATATAGTATAATGTAGTCTAATAGTCTGGTTTGACACGGTAATAAATTATATAACTCATTTTATAATTTGAAAGACTTCCATGGACATCAGCTTGTGGGTAATAAAGAAACTTCCTTATGATCTAATACAAACTTCTGATGACTCAGAACCTCACTACTGACTTCATTCTCCTCTAGCCTCTTCACTTAATTTTTTATAAATGAAGTTTATGGTTCCATTGCAGTTCATTTTCCCTCCTCTCATTGTAGTGAACACCTAGAATTGTCTCCATTCATCAAAGATGGCAAACCACAAATCTCCCCCTATTGTCACCTCCACAGGCCCCTGTCCCCCGCTGCTCGGTCTCAACCTCCCGCCTTCAGATCTTTTCCACTCTGCCTTGGCCAATCACTCCCATAGGAAACCTCAGTCTTTCTCATGAACTTTCGGGTATGTTTTTACTTTTCTTTGACAAATACTAAGAAAAATACAAAACAAAAACAAACACCAAACACAATGGATTTGGCAGGAAAAAAATGTGTTACTAATATAAAGTCAAAGATAAGAACACATAGAGATCAGTAAGGAAAGACTGGCTGTGTCTGATGACTCATGCCTGTAATCCTAGCACCTGGGAAGTGGAGGTAGGTGGATTGCTTCAACTGAAGCTCCTGACCAAGAGTGAGACACCCTTCTCTACCAAAAAAAAAAAAAAAAAGTTAAAAAATTAGCTGCTTGGTGTGGCAGGTGCCTGTAGTCCCAGCTACAGGAGGACTGTCCCAGCTAGGAGAGGCTGAAGCAAGAGGATCGTTCGAGCTCAGGAGTTTAAGGATGCGGTAGCTATGATGTTAGGGCGCTCTACTCAGGGTGACAGGGTGAGATTCTGTCTCAAAAAATAATAAATAAATAAGACTGACAACTTTCACCCCTTCACCAACAGGCAAAAAGTGTGGAGAAATGTGAAGTATGAATTTAAAAAAATCTGAAATCATTTAAAAATGTGAAAAAATGCTAATTCTGACTGATAATAAGTGAGTAAATTAAATTTTAAAAATTAAAGTTTTTTTTGACTCATATTGGAAAAGTTAATGACCATATATATAATACCTGTGCTATTAACTGTGTGTTAGTAGTTATTTACAAAGATTTGGGCTATACATGTCTGTAGATTTGTTCTGTACCTCAGTATCTTATACTAAATACTGAAGTAATGGTTATGGGGAGTTAAAATATATAACAATCTTTTGAGATATAACTGACTGGTCACCATCAAAAGGGAAAGGCTTAATATATTATGTGTTACATGCTAAAAAATATTATAGTCATTAAAAGCAGAAAAGATTATGTACATGCAATGACATTGAGCAAATTAAAATATTTATATTCTTAAGAAAGCATCATATGCCTGACAATAACTTCAATCTATATTAGTGAGATAGATATGATAAAGTTTATGGGGAAAAATCTTTCATTTACTAAAACCTTTAAAACCTGAAAAATATATATCCTACATAATATAATTTTATCATATTTCATAGTTACAATATGCTCGTTATACATAACACAGAATGAAGTCTCATAGTAATGTCATCAATTTCACCTGCAAGGTTAATTAGGAATCTTTCCTATTAAAGAGACCTCTGGCTCAGTGTTTATTCTATATTAGTTATTTTAACATGCCACCTTATTTATAACTTTTATAAATTATATAAATTATTATACCCATATTATATAACTTATATAAATTATTATAGCCTACTGAGATGGTTAATTTTAGGTGATAACCTGCATGAACTGGAGCATCTAGAAACCAGATGAAGCCTTGTTTGGGGTGTGTCTGTGAGAGTGTTTCCAGAGGAGTTTAGTGCGTGAGTCTGAGTGGACCAGGTGGAGATTCTGCCATTATTGTGGGTGGGCACCATCCAGTCTACCAGGGCCAGACACAATGAAAACAGAGTAAGGCAAATATGTCCTTCCTTCTCCTGGAACTGGGAAGCTCTCCTTCTCCCCTTGGACATTGGAATGCAGGCTCTCCAGGCTTTGGACTCCAGGACTTCCTCCAGCTCTATCCCAGTTCTCAGGCTTTTGGTCTTGGACTTAGAGTTACTCCATCAGCTATCAGCTTTCCGGTTTCTTTTCTTTCCTTTTTTTTTTTTCTTTTTCTTTTTTTTGAGACAGAATCTCACTTTGTTTCTCTTGGTATAGTGCCATCATGTCTTAGTTCACCGCAACTTCAAACATCTGGGCTCAAGTGAATCTATTGCCTCAGCCTCCCCAATAGCTGGGACTACAGGCACTGGACACAACGCCCAGCTATTTTTAGAGACAGCGTCTGGCTCTTATTCAGGCTAGTCTTGAATTGGTAAACTCAGGCAATCCACCCCCCTTGGCCTCACAAAGTGCTGGGATTATAGGCGTGAGCCACAGGTACCACCCAGCTCTCCTGTTTCTAAGGCCTTCAGATTTGCACTCAACAACACTACCAGCCTCCCAGGGTCTCCATCTTGTAAATGGCCTAGCCTGGGACTCCTCAGTCTTCATGATTGCCTGAAAAATTCACCTAATAAGCCCTCTTTCATATACAGTGTCTCTACATACAATATACAGAGGCTCCCAAAAATGTTTATACACATTTCATGCAAGGAAAAAGCTATATTATAATTGTAATACTCAAGTCATGTTTGGCTTCTGCAATTATAAGAGAAAGGAGATACAACATACAAGATAACAAATGCTATCAGTATAACCTGATTATTACTATTGTAATACAGGTTTTTCCTTGCTTAAAAATCCATGTACATTTTTTTGGCACTCTCTGTATATATCTTGTTGCTTCTGTGTCTCTGGAGAACCCTAACTAGTTCACTCACTTACGTCTCTGTTGTCAAAGTTTAACAGTAGAGAATTCAAACATGTTTTCAAAAAAAATTATAAATAGAGATTTCAAATATGAAATTTCTGAACCTTGTAGCATCTTAAACAAGTTTACTAGCTCCCTCTATGTCAGAATATCATGATTATGTAAATTAATATTCTTTATAAATAAGATACTTTATTTAAAAATGTGAAAAAATGATTTCTAGAGATGTTAATTCTTTTAGAATGGCTTTTAGAGATGTTCATTATTATTATTTTAATAAACAAAAGCTGTACATAATAAATGCATACAACTTGATCACTACACCCTGTCACAAACCTATTCATCACCTCTCAAAGTGGCTTAAGCACCCTGTTTTTATTTATTGTTATTACTTTTTCTGACTAAAAACACTTCCTGTAAGGCTTACCCTGCTTAGTAAGTTTTTAACACCAAATATAGTATTGTAAACTAATAACACTTGCTTTACAGTAGATTTCTGGGACCTGTTAATCTTATATAAGAGAAACTTGCACCCTTTGACTAAAAACTCTGTTTTCATTCCCCCAGTCACTGTCAACCACCCTCCCACCTGCTACATCTATGAGTCTGACTTCTGTAAATTCGTCATGGAAATGGTATCCTGCCATGTTTGTTCTTCTGCGTCTAGCTTATTACACGTAGAATAATGTCCTCTAGGTTCATCTACTTGATTGTAAGGGACAGGAATTGTGTTTCTTATAGATGAATAAATAGTACTGCACTGCAGGTAAAGACCATGTTTTCTTTATCCGTTGTTCCATCAACTGTTTCCAGATCTCAGCTATATGAATAATGCTGCAGTGAGCATGGGAGTGCCAAGTCTCTTTGAGATCTTGATTTCAGTTCCTTTAGAGCTAAAGGAGAACTTTAGAGCAATGATATGATAGTTCTATATTTAGTTTTTCATGAATCACCACACTGTTTTCCATAGAAGCTTCACAAATTTACATTCGCTCCAGAAGGTTACCATTACTTTTTTTGTTGTTCACCACATCCTTGCCAACGTTGCCTTTTGTTTGTTCAGGTTGTCTGCGGCGTGGGAGATTTTTTATTAATAGTCCATCTAACAATGTGAGATAATGTCTCACTGTGGTTTTGGTTTTCATTTCCCCAGTGATTAATGGTGTTGACAACTTTTTCATATATTTTTGACCATTTGGATGTATTCCCTGGGAAATAATCTAATCAAGTCATTAGCTCATTTTTTTTTAATTGGGTCATCAGTTTGTTTGCTATTACTATAACTGTTACTTATGTATTTTGAATATTAACCCTTTATCAAATATATGGTTTATAAATATTTCTCCTATTTTGTTGGTTGTTTTCCTTTTGTAGTTTGTTTCCTTGCTGTGCAGAAGCTTTTGATTTTATGTAATTTCACTGTTTATTTTTACTGTTGCTTTCTGTGCTTTTGGTGTCACATCCAAGAAATTCCCAGGGCTACATGTTCAGAGATTTTTTTGCTGTTTTCTTCTTGGAGTCTGAGGAGTTCAGGTGTTACATTAGGAATTTTATCATTTGGAACTGATTTTTCTGTATAGTGTCAGATGATTATCCATTTCTATTCTGTTCTTTTGCACGTGGGGATCCAGTTTTCCCATCACCATTTATTAAAGAGGCTTTACTTTTTTCCTTACCGTATAGTCTTGGCACTCTCATTGAAGATCAGTTGACCGACAATGTGTACTTTTGTTTCATTGTGTACTACTGTTCCATTGTGTTCCATTGTGTACTACTGTTCCATTAGTCTATATGTCTTCTTAATCCTGGGTCAGACTATTTTCATTATTCTACCTTTGTAATATATTTTCAAATCAGAAAATATGATGCCTCCAGCTTTGTAATTCATGCTCAAAATTGTTTTGGCTATTCAGTATCTTTGTAGATTCATATGAATTTTAGAAATATATTTTCTATTTCTGTAAAAACGGCACTGAGATTTTGAGAGATTGACTTTAACTTGTAGAACCAGCTCAGTTTTGTCAAGTGTTTTTTCCTTGTTTTTTGCTGTCCTCTATTTCACTTATTCTATCTTAATCTTTGTTATTTCTTTCCTTCACTGAACTCTTAAGCTTAAATTTTTTTTCTTGTTTTTCTACTTCCTTTTGTATAACGTTTACCTGTTTATGTTAATTCTTTTCTTTTTTTTTTATTAAAAGCATTTATGGCTACACAATTCCCTCCTACTACCGATCTGCCTGTGCCCCATAAGTTTTGATATACTTTGCTTTGTTATCTTGAAATATTTTCTGATTTCCCTTTTGGCTTCCTCTTTCCCAACGTTTATTTCACAGTATGCTGTCTAATTTCATGTGTTTGTGAATTTTTCCATTTTCCTTTTTATTGTTGTTGTTGAATTCTAGTTTCATTGCATTTTGTCAAAAAAAGATATTGAAGTGATTTCAATCTTCTTGAATTTATTAAGACTTCTTTTGTGACCTCGCATGGGATTTATCTTGGAGAATGTAACATGTGTACTTCAGAAGCGAGTTCGCTACATTGGGAGAAGTTTCTATGTATGTCTCGTAGGTCCATTTGGTTTATAGCGTTAAGTCTTTGTTTCCCAATTCATTTTCTGTCTAGTTTATCAATCTAATGTTGAAAGTGGGGTGTTGAAGTCTCCTGCTACAATTGTAACTTGATCTATTTCTTCCTTCATATCTGTCAATATTTGTTTCATATATCTAACTGTTCTAATGTTAGGTGCATATGTATTCACATTTGTTTTATGATCCTGTTTAATTGGATATTATATTACTAAGTAATGACCTTTTTTATTTTTGTGACTATGATTGACTTAAAATCTATTTAGTCTGATATAAATGTAGCCATCCTTGCTCTCTTTGGATTGATATTTGCATAGAATATCTTTTTCAATCATTTCACTTTCAACGTGTCGTTAAATCTAAAGTGCCTCTCTTATAGATATTATATAGTTGAATCTTTTTATTTTATTCTTTCAGTCATCTAGTGTCTTTTGATGAGTGAGTATAATCCATTTACATTTAAAGTGATTATTGATAGTTATGGACTTACTATAGCCATTCTGTTAATTGTTGGGGGAGGGGGAGTGGTTGCTCTCTGTGTATTTCTTTGTTCTTCTCTTTCTGTCCTGCTGTCTTTTTGTGATTTGATGATTGGTAATGATATACCTTTATTATATTTTCTTTTTTTGGTATGTGTTTACTGTAAGTTTTCCCCTTGCTTTTTAATAAGGCTAAAGAAAACTTGTTATAACAGTCTATTTTGACCTGATAACATCTAGACATTAATTTCATACAAATCTCTCCATTTTAGTCCCCTCTCCAACTTTATTGTAGTGATTTAGAAATTAGTTTGGGTTTTTGTTTTGCATCTCTTAATTAATTTTTCACATTGTAGTTATTCTTAAAACTTCTATCTTATATTTAAATGCTTTAAATTCCTTGACTGTGATCTGGTGTGATTGCTCACACCTATAATCCTAGCAGTCTGGGAGCCTGAGGCCAATGTATTGCTTAACCTCAGGAGTTTTAAATTAGCCTGAGTAAGAG